>JAHZNA010000528.1:0-16417 GCA_027743935.1 Sinodicranocentrus sp. ZH6 | reverse complement strand
TGCCTGGAACTCTGGAATGGCTTATCATTTGGAGCTGCTATTTTGCCAATTATCTTACATTATAGTATTCTTAACAAATATAAAATTTGGGACTCATCGGTTATGGGCTGCGGACAATATTTGCTTGTGAGTTGACTGCTTAACTGTGTTTTGTTTTTACCTCAGCATACACTGATAATGCATCCCGCCATCGCTATTTCGGATATTAACGCATCAAAGCATTTTTCTTCCCTAATGAATGAGTTCACTTTCATGCTCAATGGAGTGCGTCATCTGAGTCATCTCCAACGACTTTTGAAATAATGCATCAAAACTTTAAATAACACGGAAATAATTGGGACATCCTACTATAGTAGGTATCTTTGAGAGTTTTCGTCTTGGCACTTATTGGCACCACTGCCTAGTCTTAATCTTAAAGATGACATTATTTACTGGTATTGAAACACAACAGAAGGAAGATTTACGGAAAGTTTGTTCCTAAATCAGAGAAAAGTAAGCTAAGGTTTGTGTGCGAAGTAGGTGTAAAACTTTCAAGTGCCGTTAATTTAAAACTTGTAAGAGATGGCAAAACTTGATTTTATTTCTGATATTGTCATACTTTAATCTATCAAAAATGACATTTAAATATGCACCAAGCCTAACTACAACTTTGAGAATCAACTTAAGTATAAAAAATGTCAATTTTCAGTAGAACTTTTTTCACGGTGAGTTAAGTTTAAGCAGGTTTTACGCAGGGGCCACTATGGAAGTTCAAATTGTGGGGTCTGTGGGGAGCATGCATGAAAAGATGCAAGATATGTTTTAGTAGTGCACAAGATGCTGATTCTGAATATCATAACAAACATTTGCTTCATCAGACGTCTTAGTCGCAAGACTTTGTTTAAAAAAAAACGCCTGCCTCGCACACAAACCTTACCATTGCATTCAAAGATTGCGAGATTAATTATGCGCCTAAATTTTGTTATAAAACTCTAGAAGAAAGCACGTTTTATAATAAAAACTGTTACGTGGTTGTTGTCAACTCTCAGTTTTGCAATAGAATTTAACAAGCTCGGCTTATAAATAATGAGATTTCTGGTAGGATAGGGTGGGTGACTAAAATTTTTTCGAAATATCGTGACAAAGTTAAAATAATCTTAGCCTCCTTTCCGATTCTATCAAAACTTACATTTATATGATGAAGGTGTCGTTTTCTTTTATCATTAAGAGTTTCCGAGAAAACGTATGCAACAAATATAATTGAAAGGAGTACATCCTAAGGGTTCTGCTAGCGGTCGTAAGTTTACCGCATCCCATTTCATTAGAGCTCAGCCCTATCTTTTTTCCCCGAAACTTCCTGTACAAATAAGTTAGGAGTGCATCGAAAACCTTGAAGATTAGCAAGATACAACGATACAAGGTCAGACTCATCATCATTCATATATAGTACTCATAATTTTCATTTATTGACTCCGTTTAAATACAAGACAATGGTTTTAGCAAATAGTCCCCACCTATCTAACTCTTTAAGTTGTCCATTAATAGAAAGCATTCATTCGTTTCTGCAGCAAAGTGAAGCCTTTTTTTACGAAAGAACTTTACGCTAATAATGGTACCACCATGTTACATCTCAATTACTTTGAAATGCTGACGACTCTCAGACTCTGTCGCATGCTGCATGATAGCAAGCTATTACTTTTACTAAACGAGCAGATGCCTCTTGTAATTTTATCTATCAAGTTGGTTAAAAAATGTATGGAACCATCTCATATTATATTCCATCAACGTTTCACCTTTTTGCATTGCTTGAGAACAGCATCCTTTAAAACAAGACCATGTGCAGCTTGAGAATCAGAATGGTTTCCAGTTTATCTTAATTCTATCTGCGAGTGCTGGAATATCGTCATTATACTACATATTCTAACGGAATATCTAGTTTGTATTAAATTGAGAATTATCAGGATACATGTCTACCATAATACGATTTTTTATATTAAAACTCAAGCATTCGATGTTCAACTTACATCTTTATAGTTTGTGTACTATACAAGGTGCCTTTGCAATCGCAACATAGTATCAACATCATTTCGAGTGCTTTCTATAGGTCTATTCTACAGTCAAACTTCTATTCAAGTGCTTCTCAGTAAACATGCTCTCAATGCACAGTCATAAGTGACTGCAATTTACTTAGACCAAACTTTCACTTTCGAGGTTCGTATTGCCCCAGTTCTTTTTTCTTCTTATTTTGCTGCGATTGCATGTTGAGTCTTGCGTCAGCGCTATAAATGCACCTCAATGCATTGATGCAAGGTTATGTTGTTGACGTCAATGTCACACGGCTAGACCAAGACACTGCTTTTACTTTCTGCATAGGTCTGAAACTATGAAGTTAACTTCTTGAATAAAAAGAAGTTGGTGCTATATTTCTCTTTTCATGACTTGCTGACCTTTAGCAAACCGAGGTATAAGTCTAGCAAATTTATTTTTAATTACAACACAATGCATGCACATTGCACACATACAGATAAACAAGCAACTTAATTAGTTTTGTTAGATAAACTGGCTTTTTGTTGCGTGGAAGTACTACACTACTACTGACTGAACTTGTAATTATGTAAAAACTACATAAGTTTTGATTTCCATTGGATGCAATACGATTTCATCTTCCTGATTGACTGTCTGCATTTCCAAAGGTGACATTTCACTCTCAAAACTTTCGCCGTCTCTAGGTATCCAATCAAATCGTTTTACATCCTCTGTCCACTGGTTGCCTCCTAATGTCGTTTCCTTCAGAGATTTTACAAAAGGCAGGGCTTCTTTTAATGCCTACAAAGCGGAGATTAAAGAAAGTAATTTGAAACTTGTCTACGAGTTAAGTAATTGGAAACTATCTAATTTTCTCATATTCGAAATCATCAATCTGAGTGAGTGATCTTTGAGATCTTAACTACCTTGATGGAGATTTTCACAGTTTTTGAGTTCATCTCGTCTTCTCCCTTTTCGTAAAAGTGTTCCAATCGAAGCAAAAATTGGTTTTGTGAAACAGGTTCCAACGTAAGTAAATGTATATTTGAAGGCAACAGACCAGCTAGAGTGGATACCTACCGATCATAGAAAATAAGATTCCTCGTCAAACAAATTACTGGAAAGACGATCGCGATACCGATAATCGTAAATCTTCTTATGATATTTCAATAGTTATGCGTAGGCGTAGGTACGTAAACACTTCCAATATTCGTAATGTCGAAATTTTAGTATTCCAACTACATCATGTTAATTTTCTGCATGTATGCAATTTATAAATAATGATATTTATGAAACTAATTCGCAATTTTCCTGAAACTTCGCATATCAAAACTGACACGATAAATTCGAATGAGGTACATAGTTACGTTTTCTAAGTTCTTCCCCCATTGACTCAAAATTTAATCTATTTGATCTTAGATGTTACAATCACAAAAATCCTTCAGTTACAAACTGGATTGATCCATGATCCATGACTTCTTTCACATATTGATAAGCTGCAGTATATAATTTCAGTATGGCTTTTGTGAAAACCAGTGGTTTCATGGGATAAACACATCCATCTACCATATTTTCCCCCAATTCGATTCGATATTTTTGTTTCGATTTACTCCCAAACGGAGATGGAAATCAGGATATTAGGGTTTACTGAAAATCGAAATCATAAGGTTTGCCATCAAACAGCTCCAATGTGGCAATCTCAGGTTAACCTACGAATACAAATCTAGTTTCGCTTCTGTTTCAAAATATACCTTCCTTTCTATCATTCTTTTGGTTTGCCTTCACAAATTTATTTTTAATGGTTTATCATCCTTTGATATTGTGCATTAAAGCATTCATTCATATGAATACAATAATGAGATCAGATTTGCCAATTTGCAGTAATCCAAACCCAACTCCAATGTCAGTAGAGTAGTGTTTCCCTTTAACAAGATATAAATAGCTATATATTGTGGATAAGATAAAACAGTTTCTCTAATATTTTACCAGAGTGTTGCGAACTGAAAGATCCAAATTCCTCCTACTTACAGAATTCCCCATGAAGGAATAGTCTGTGGGCTCCAGTAAACTTACATCAGCGAATGCGAGGGTTTTATCCATGAAAATACTCTGTGCCGCTTCCCTGTGTTTTGAAACTGGAACGTCTGGAAAAAGACATGTAGTTTTTTGTTAAATTGTCCTTTTTATAAATTGATTTATGAACGCTACTTTTCAAGTTATACATTTATGTTTATACTATTGAAGCCCATTTATACAATTTAAATATACAGGCAACAAAACGAGAAGCCGTGGGAAGAACAGAACAACAGCCAACGTCAAATTCTACAATCTTTTCTTACCAGTTCCTTCCCCGGCTAGAAGAAGCCAATGCTTGCCTCTCGCTACAAGTCCTGCTCCATAAGCTGTTTCATTTAAAGCTTCGCCTACTCCAAATGCATCATCATATAGAAGACGCCGGTGCACCTGTAAAAACACAGTAGACGCCTTACTATACAAAGAAAGGGAAAACTTAGAGAAAGTTTTATTTTTGGCATTCATGGAAGTTCCATATGAGGCGGCTTGCGAATGTAGATAAAATTATCTCGTTGTTTTCAGAAGGAAGAAAAATGTATGCGCTTAGTTCTCAACAGGAAAGTCATGCTTCATGCTTGAAAGAAACTACAAAAAAACACTTAAGTATTGCTGAATCTTATCATTTACCATTAATTCAATTTCACCGTCATTCATAGAAGTTCCTCCTTGAGATCGATCGTTGAGAAGGACTATACTAAGCCCATTTTTAGACAAGTCCTCATTACTGCTAATGAGGACTCGGGAGTTTACAGGGTAATAGTTTCCAGAGACGTTTTCATGTTTCTGCAATAATATTCAAAAGACCTTTGTATCAATTTCTTTGTAAAATTTATGCAATTAAGTGAATTTTAATAAAACATTTTTCCAGCTTGCTGTATCTACGTAGATAATATTTTCAGACAGAGGGAGGTATACACATTGTGAGCATGTGTGTATGCATTTCGTAACTTCATTCATTTTTTTCATTCAAAAAATTTAGTTTGCTTACCTTGTAAGGCCAAGACTCTCTAGTATCCCTTTTCCTCTTCACAAGCTGTCTGCCATTGGCATCTGTAAAGAAAACTCCTTTGGTAGGAATATTTGAAGAGTAGCGTGTAACGATTTCCTTTCCGTAGTTATCTCTGTGCAAGCAATCATCCAAAAAATAATGATACATTTTACACAGCATTACAAGCAAAAAGACATGTTCCTATATTTGGAGAAATGAGCACGGAGAAAACTTTCGAGATCCAATCTGTTATGTAGAATGTTAGAACAAAAATAATTCGGTATGATGCAGCGAATCGTAAAACTTACTCAAGAGGAACAGGTCCGACAAGCCACTCAAATTCAACGAGATCTGATGTGTCATACAAACGAATAACTTGGCTGATCCACTCGGTGAAAACCTGATGTACTTCTGTTACATGGGTACCTGTTTTATTGACAAAGAACGAAGTCAACAAGAACCTGTCATGTGTTTTCAGGGACATAATACGCCTTCACTTCATAAAACAATAAGGGGGAATGGCATTCTGTGCTGGTACAAAGTTGAGCTCATTGTCATTCCAAAAAGATGTTGAGGAAGTTTCATTTTTCGAGTGTAAGGGTAAACAAACATTACGGAAATTTTAACTAAAATATTTACCTTTGAACACTTGATAGCTGAAAACACGATCTGTAATGGAGGAAGGTTGACTACTGGAGTGAGTGGTATTTGGACGAAATATATATGCTCCAGAAGCCCTCTTCTCAAACTTTGAGTTATCTCCAGACATACCAAGGTAGTAGTAAAAGTTTTGCTCGAGTGGAACTTCTATCGTACCTTTCACCAAAGACTTGAGAAGCCCAGATATGCTGTCAAAAACAAGTGCGAGTCCCTATGAGTAAAAGAGAAAAAGTAACATTGAGAATGCGGTATGTTGTCTGAAGGAATGCAATTCTTCCCATCCGAGTAGCATCTGATTTCATTCTTTATAAAAGTTGTGATTGTATCTGATAACTTTGTTGACAGTTGCATTACATGATATTCCGATGGAGAAGGTGGTGGTGCAAAAACCATTCATATTTACTTCAAAAAATGCTCTCCCTGATAAAGGAATCATAAACTTACTTTTGAGTTTTTTATCATAAAATCCTCTCTAAAATGTCCCAAGTGCTCTGGAGCGATGGAATGAGACAGTCGCCCTCCTTTTTTTATTGCTTTTAGCTGAGATTTCAACTTGAGTGAATGCTTATCTCCAGTTGTGTTTCTAGTTATTTGAAAATTGGATAGAGCTAGCGCCGGCAGCACATCCACGTGGAATATCAACTCATATAATGCTTTACTTCGCCTTCCAGGGATTCCCAGGACTGGTTGAGGAATGTTTACAATTTGGGAGGAAAGGGGTCCTGTGCCGCACAGAAACAAAAATAGACGAGAACGCTTTAGTTTAAATTTGATAACTGTATTTGGAGCAAAGCTAAACTGCTGCTTTTTTCCCAATTATTTTACTTTATATTTTACATTATTAGTAATTTAAGCAATAGCTTTCATTGTTTTCTCTGGAACCCAGATGAATTTCATACACCGCCAAGCAGATTGAAATAATTGGAGGGATTCCATGAAAGCAGTAATTTTACAGAATGAGAAGCCCATTGTGTTTCTTACTGTTTTACAATAACTTACCACTTTGACCTCGAATATCCCACAATGGACTGGGGACTGGAATTCTAATGTACGAATCATGAACATCCCTTGCCAAAGGATTATAAACTGAAACGATAAAATCACTCATTTCTTCTGACGGCGTGCATGCACTAATGTTGAGCAAGTGGCAGAACTCATATGTTGCAATATGGTCGGGTGCACTTCTTAAGAACTCGTTGGATTTATGACCTGCTTCTTCAAAACCTGCTCGTTGCAATCTCCTGAATACCAAGAAAATTTGATAAAACGTGCGTGGTAGACTCATTTCATTTTAGCCATGGCTTTGAGCGACTCAATGCAATTTCTTAGATGACAAATGAATGAATATCTTAAAAATTACCTAAAAACCTTGTCAATTACACCTTCGCAACTTTTAAGTCCAATAGAGAGACGCCTTGAGTAATCATCAGTGACATGCTGCTTAGCAGTTCCTGAAACGGCGTCATGATGTTGAGCAATTGCCACAGGTTCAGAAAGAGCCACAACTTCATCTATCACCGTTTGTGTAGGATGACCTTTTAAAGCAGTTAGTGCAAGTTGTTTGCACACTTGTAAAAAATTATTTGCCTTGTGAACAAAGTATTTAAAGGTAGGCCTTGAGGTGAAGTATCCAGTCCAAAAGGCATGCGGATCACTTGCATATGGGAAAAAGTCATCTGTTTTCACAGATAGTGGGCGCTTCGTTTTGTGAACTTCCTGGAGGTAACATGATGGAGTGGAATATAGAACATTTACCCGAGAGGAATTTGTAATTTGCTTTCTATTAACGTATCTGTATTAAACAGAAAAACCGCAAGTTATTTAATCACGTCGATGGAGACTTTGTACGTGTAGAAAAAAACCATTATGTTTTCATAATATATTGACTTGAAGGCATTTTTCGTAGTATGTACTTTCATGGTTTCATACTTTATTAGTTTGTCCAAGTTTTTGTACCACGTGTGGGCAGCCATGTACTGAAAATCTGAGCCCATAGTCATGAGAACGTGACCAGTGTCGTATGGTTCTGCCCACTCTTTGGCTATTTTAATGAAATTATTTACTTTGTCCTCCACATTGTAGCCGGCCAGCTTTGGATCATCCTAATGTAAAAATGTAATCATTCAAAAACAAACTTGCACAAAACAAATTTACTGAAGAAACATAAAATACACAAGGAAAACATTACGGACGAAAAACATAATACACGGATGACATGGGAGCACAGATATTCCTTACGTTTATAGGATCATCTTCACAAAAAATGTCAAAGCAATACCCATCTGGGGGATTGTAACCATTATAAAGCGCTCCGGTGAAGAGCCACGAGGCATTTCCTAATAGCCAACGTGAAAATGGATTCCATTAAAATCCCATCACACATATAGTATATCATATTATAAATTTGTGCAAGCAAAATAAAAACCCAATCCGACGATTGTTTGTGTTTCTTTCACTGTGGTAAAAAAGCCAAATTGAGTTTTGAAAAGGGAAACGGATGGATGGCACTCATAGCTCACCTAGATTATTTGGATTCCCACTCCAAATCATTTCCATGTCTTTGTTTTGCTTTCGGAAAGGAATACAGAGAATCATAATTTATTCCTTACAAAATAAATTAATGCAAATAGGATGGGAGAATATTATTAGTCCTGGGGAAAGAACATG
This sequence comes from Sinodicranocentrus sp. ZH6, assembly GCA_027743935.1. Lineage (NCBI taxonomy): Eukaryota > Metazoa > Arthropoda > Collembola > Entomobryomorpha > Entomobryidae > Sinodicranocentrus > Sinodicranocentrus sp. ZH6. The sequence goes on along the minus strand of JAHZNA010000528.1, from coordinate 8,025 downwards.
ATTATCAGGATGAGTTATATGTCCATGAGGTATATCATCAGATGCATAAGTACAACAAAAATCAATTTAGATGTAACCAGGATAAGTACGAATTTCGCAATATTACAAACCTCAAGCCTAACGTCATCTGGTCTACCATGGAATTATAGTGACTACAAGCTTCATCGTTCATGACCCATCCTCCCAAAGTAAATTCTAATTGACCGTTGTTGATAAGTCGTCTCACGGTCAATTGCATATCTGCATCTTGATTGGTCCACCATCTCCAAAAGAAAGATATTTCGACATAGATAAATCTACGGTCTGGACTTTTCTTTAGTTCTTCTACAACGGAGTCGAGGGTGTACTGCACAGCTCCCAGTTGAATTTTGTTATTGTCTGGAAGAATTTTACCGTCTCGTTGAATATCTTTTTGTGATTGCTATATAACTAGCGAGTTTCATTTCACCCCCAAGCAAAATAAGTTTTTAATTATTACCCCCGTAGTAGTATTGATCAATCGTTTTCAACCAACCCACGTCATCATGACTGCGAAAAATTGAAGAAAAAAATTAGACAATGAGCCCTATTATAAATAATTCCCTTACTGTCATCCTTTGTGTTTGGCCTTCGATCATTATCTTTCAGTATTCATTCCGTTCCGTGAAAAGCTGGCTTCACTATATTAAATTGGCATTACCTGTGTGGAACAAGATGAACGTTGATGTAGCCGGGTTTGGTTTTAGGACAGCTCTTTTTTGATTAATCGTCATACGTATGTATAGGTTGATAAATTGAAAGGGAAGATACGACGTCAGCACAAGATCGATCCAGTGCGGCATGAAATAAGAAACAAAATCAATGAAGTATGCGAAATAGTTAAGGCATTCAAGCAAAAAGCCTGGACATCATCAATAATTATCAAAACATTCTTAAATAATGTTCATTATGCTTGCAGAATCTGAAAATCCGGCAATGTAAACAGTGTAGGTATGTAATGTAATAATAAGGACTAGTGAGACTTACTAATGAATACTTAGATTTACGTCCTCACGTGTGCTAAAGCTAAACAAGCTGCTGTAAAGGATATCTGACGACGGGAAGATCTCTTATTTTACGAAAAAGCATTCTAAACATTTTGCGCAGACTAGACTATGAATAAATTATTGTGATGTCGACACATTTAATAACCAATGTTCTCACAGGTGTGCTTTTTGTGTGTGAATAGCGTTTCATGTGACATTTACTGATTTACTCGCTAAACTTATTATGCGAATACAAGCTGCCTCCTGCTGAAAATCTTCTAGGCTGTAAGTAATCCATTTTAATGGTACGACAAGTCGCATTATTTATGTGGTCACATGAACAAATTTGAACTAAAGTATTTTACCGGAGTTAAAATCCTATTATAAAAACGTGTAAAAAAGGATTTTCTCAAGTTAGACACCGTCTCATGTAGGGCTGTAACATCCCTCCTTAAAAACATGAAATGATACTTATTAACTGTTTCTTCATCATATAATCAGCAAAAGCCTCACCTATACACAAATATTGAAGGTATCACATACATGCATTTATAATGCACATCACCGGATGTTACCAGCTCGACATGACAAAGAACTCTTATAGCCCTAGAGCGCTTTTGTTGCCAGTCTGTAACTACTATATGAAATGGATTTACATTGTTATTAAATGTATGTTAACGAAATCTTTGTATCGTTTCCTGCAAAAACAATGGGGAAAGTTTAGCGAGAACGTGATGCCTACAAGGACAAATGTTTACGTTAATGTTGGGATATTATACAAGACTCAAGATACTTCATATACTTTGCGTGCGTGTTTGAAAGTTTTTTCCTTTTAATGTTTGAATAAATACAGGTGACATGCAGTTAGATATGTATAAAGAAATGTTTCGCAAATAAGCTTAAAGAAATACAAAACAAATAATCCCCCTTTGAATTGCTAAAGTATTACTGCTCAAAGTTTTTGCTCAGTTGTGAATATGAGATTGTTAATGAATAAAATGATCGATACGGAGCAAACCTAGAACATGCTGTATTTCAAAATGAGAGAAAAAAATCAAAATCTCACCTGATAACCGCATATTCCTTCCACTGGGAAATAGTTTATGGAAATTGTACAAATAAATAAAAATACACAAGTTAACACAGAAAATAACGAAAACATGGTTATTCTAGTTGAAGCATTGAGCTCCTGAACTAGCTGAAAAATGAGTCTTAATCAAATGCCTTGACACACTGAATCTGTGTTTGACTAATAACTGGTCAGTTTGCAAGACTGATTAAGAAGTTATTCGCGTCCTCCTATTAACTTTCTTTCATGTTATGTACCTCATAACAGGAGCGGTCAAAAGAGTTAGTCAACAGTTATCTCACTTTACACACACAACTCTGCACATGGAAACATCAACCCTGAATGAAGCATTATGCATTACTCTATCATACTTTGTCCTCTGAAGACCATTTAGGATCACGCCCATTTCTAATCAGAGGCAAATAAAATGCCTAACTTGAGCTCCTTCCACACTCGCATTCCCAGTCACAGTCTCATTTATAATATCCCATAAACACATTAAAAAATAGGAGGACTGCGTCAACGTCAAAATGTCTTTCTGACTTTTGATAATAAGAAAAGATTGAGAGCTCTTTTCATTACAGCAACACACGTCGAGTCGAGGTCAAGCGACGGAGCTGATGTAAATGCACACTGATAAAGACAAATATTGTGATCCGGGCTTCCTGAAACCGTGTATGAGCTTACCAGTTTATAAAAAATATACATAAAACAGAATCAACCTCTTTTACACTCACGACACAACAAACACAGTCACTTATTTCGTCCAGTCAGTATGAATTATAGACTATAGGGATTCAACTTCGAGATCGATACGGATAACTAAGTATGAAATAAATAGCATAATCAATGCTCTGTTAAAAGGGTATGTGGCCACGTCAGTGTCTAGAATGAAGTGAAATATAACGTGACAACAAAACAACTGCCCAGTTTTGTTTCTATATTGTGTACAAGCACTCCCAAAGAATGTACTGTATAAACTAACCAACAATCGCACTGGCACTCTTGCTTTACGCAATGTCCTCGTGTAAAAATTCCTTCAACGATTATTATTTCACTTTTACTGCAACTACACGAGATACAGCTAATTTTTTACATTAAATTGAATTAAATGGTATTATGTGGGAACTTTGATATACTTCCGTCACTTTTGCAGAAAATGCATTGATGCGTTGTATATATTTTCATGTGATGAAGTGAGGCAATTTTCATTTTCACTTGACAAAGTCTTCCACTACCGGTCTTGCACAAATGCGATGCGTTTCTTACACTGCTTTAATCAACGTTTTTCCTATGCTTGTTGGCATAATGAGAGATTTGTCATGCGAAATCAGATAATATTCCTCATTAAACGCTTTAAATGATAAACAAGTGTGTATGATTGATGAAGCATGTATAATACCCACATACGCGTAAGGCATTACACCAAATATACCAGCCTACGGGGGAAAATTGCGTGAGTGAGCCCACGAGTGTGGCTAGTGCGGATACCTGCGTATGAACTAATTGTGGGAATATTTTCTAAATTGTACAGAGAACAAGCCTGCTAAAGGTAAAATATTGATCAAAATGCTTGAAAAGGATCATTGTCTTAACGCAGTTGATGCACTTGACAAGACATGGCACATGAAGCCTATTATTACTATTACGATGCAAGATTTTCTAAAGTTTAGTTCGCAAGCATGAAACGTTTTCATTGTTGAAGGGGTACCACATCAGTACATTGTACTTTTATAAAGTATATATCGTGTCGATATATAAGAAATAGCTCGTGAATCATAATCATAGCAAATGGCACGTACGAATATGCGGAAAAGGAGCAAAAAATCAAATGACATTACACACATAATGTGCTTTATAACGGGATACAAAAATGTAGCCAAAAGTATAAAGTCGCACTAGTCGATGTCACGTTTTTCGTACGTTATTGTACGTAAATAGCTGTACTTGGTCTATATAAAATTTATTATTTGTCATTATTTTCGCTTCCTTTCCTGTCAGCTTGCAAGCGTCAAATATTTGCTTGAATGGGATTACGGTACTGACAAGTGAGTGCATTGTTGTAGGAGAATTTTGAATGTATGACAAATTCATGAACGCTTTTGGAAATTTGAAGGGAGTAGTCATAAATTTGGATTTTCAGTCTTCCGAATAGCATTCTAGTAATGCGATGCAGCAAGCCACTTCAAGATTTGTGTTGGAGAGTTGAAGTTGAAGCTCCCATAGGGACTCGAAGTCATTCGTCGTTGTACCCGCAAAATGGTGCTAGTGTATTCCTGTCACGTCACACGACCCACTCCTCTGTGCCTATGGAACAGGTGAAATTACGGAATCCGTATGTGTAACTTGAGCCGTGAAATATTAGCTCAGTCTAGGGGGGTGTGAAATTGATAATGATCGGTTGTTGGTGATGATGATAGTACATGGCAAGTCATAATGAACTGCTTGTGTCTAAAATTAAGTGAACCGCATCGTAGCGGGATGAACATACAAACGGATTTCATTTAGTGCGTGTTCCCAGTAAAACATGATCGAATTCCCAATTATGATAGACCTCTTGGGAAATTTTCTAACATGAAGGTATTGGGATTTCGATTCTGCTAAGAATATTTTTGTGAAATGACTTTGAATATGTAATGCAACTAGACGATAAAACTTTATTTTTGCTCAGTCTTCAAAGTGATGTCTAATTTCTAACAATTTAGCCAATCCTACAAATTCCAACAACTTTCGTTAAAAATAACTCCGACAAATATTGACAAACTAAGCGTGGATTCATACATATGAAACTTAACTAGGTATTACTACATAAAACGGACGTTTTTCAAATAACTACTGCATCCTCATAAAATATCCAACTCTCATGTTTACAACACAACAAAATTTCAATTTGACAAATTGATACGACATAAATGCACTTTGAAGTGCGAAACCACTTGCATTTTATTAGCAATGGCTTTCCGCCTCACTTCACTTTGAGTTGTTAGTGGGGTGACACACGGTTCATTAACCACGACACGACAGGTTGGAAAGATTGATCTTCACACTCGGGTATACTACTAGGGCCGTCTACACCAAGTGAATTTCTACTATAAGGGGTTATAAGTCCGTTCTTTCCAGAGTCTGGAGATTTAAGCTCAGTTGATCTTAAGCTGCTTTTGCTCCCTGTATTGATACCTTCACCAGAACTTCCTCCAACCCCTACCTGGTAGTTTTCGTATAATGAGGTAACGTAATTGCTTTCAACTGCCAAGTCATCTCCGGTATGACGTGACCAAGGTGCTTGCTGTTGTTGCTGTAATTGCCTCGACCTACCATAATAAGGGAGATTGTTGCCATATTTTGCCAAACCACTTTGAATCCTATTTCCCCCCCGAAAATCTGGAGTAGCATAGGATGATGCATTTGTATTTGTATTATTATCAAACATTCCCATCCTTCCAACTCGATAATTTTCTGTGCCCTGCGGATTTGGCAAGGAGTTAGATCGCAAACTTGGTGTGACAACTGTCTGTCTGTTCAGATTAATTCCATACTGCCTTGCTCCACTGAAGGTGGAAGCTTGAGCGTAAGAGCCTGTCGCGATAGGGGTGATTGTATGATCCCGAATGCGGGAGCTGATGGGCCTTTGCACTCGAACATTTGGCCGGAAGGAAACTATCTCAGTTAGACTACTGGGACTTGCTCTGCTGTCTTCATCCTCCTCATCAGACTCGTGAATTCTACTCTGTATGCAGCTATATCCAAAACTCCCGCAGTTCAACTGTGTTTCACCGAAAGTACTTAAACTATCTAGTTTGAGAGAGTTGGAGGCATAATTCTCATTACTGGTCATAGCCAACGAAGTAAAAAAGTTTTCCGGGTCTGGCTCCGCCACAAACTTTGCATGACTTCGAGAGTAGTGTGCGCAAGAGGATCTGGTTATATTTGACATAGCTCGAAGATTGTATCTACTCTTGATTCTGGGATCGACATCTTCAGAAAAGTTATTCAAAGGATTTTTCAAAGATGCTGATGGACTTGATGGTCTACTTTTGTAATCCAGAAGTCTCTGGTCGACATCAGGTACTGTAGAGTTTTGGCACTCGGACAACCACGCACTGACGTATTCAGTCGATTTTTCAATATTTGGTCGAGGCGTTGCACAGTTCAAAGAGCGGAAACGTGCCTGGAGCAAGTTCACACTGTCATCAAGATAAACCTTGCTCCCTCCATCGAAGCGTGAGGAGTGCACTAAGGAGCTAAATTGCGCGTCCCCTCTCTCGTCTTCAAAAATAGGACTTTCTAATGGGGATACGTCTCCGTTTTCATTTCTGAAATAGGATATATTATATACTAAAAAATCCTCCGGGAATCTCATCAATGGAAGCAGCAAGCCGGAAAAATAATATCTAGGCTTATAAGAAAAGTCTACGAGATTTGAAAATATGAGATAGGGTTTACTTTGAAAATCGATGAAGATCCTGATCTGGAAAAGCTCGTTTCCACTGCAAGCACTCGTTATATACTAAATCAGACATTTTTTCTGTTCGATCTGCACCTCTGCAAACTGCTTCAATGTCTTCCCATAATTTCATCAATTGTGAAGTGAACTCAGATTCCATTGCCTATTCAACGATGAATAAATCATAATCGCGCGATCAAAATCTTATAATATACTTTTAAAAGTAAATTCTCTTCATTGTCTAGAAACATTACGTTAGAATAATTATAAATTAGTTCGTTAAATTAAGTAAATGTGCTTGAACTTACATCCTCTGCCCATGAAATTGAGCTCCCTGCAGAACTCAGCCCCGAAAAGTATCGTTTTATCAATTCATCATCTTCGTCATCATCATCATCATCATCGTTGTCTGCATCACACATTGAAGATGTATCCGATCCCGGTGGAGTGAGAACCCTCAACCATTCTACCCCTTCTCTCTGTAACCTTTCTGGACTTTGCTCCAAAGCCTTGAACCCAGCTACTTTGGCACTTTGAGCTTTCTTCACTTTCCTCCTTTTTAACATCCGCTTGGTTGGATTTCCTATCTTATTACCACTGGGATATTGGAGGATTGCAGCAGACGTGTTTCTTTTGCTTGTAAATTTTTGATGATTGATGTGTTGTGGGATTGATCCTTTGTGATGTTGATAGGTGTGGAAAATTTCTTTGCTTGTTTCAGGAGGTTCAACGAAATGCCAGAAACTTGGCAGTCCTGTTGTGGAGTCTAACCTTCTCTCGCCATTTCTGGGAGAAAAGAATGACTCAGTTTCCCTGTGTCCTGNCAGTTTCCCTGTGTCCTGGTAAAGGTTCTGAAGTATCCCCGTGACTTTCAAGTAGACTTATAATATCAAAACTGTTTTTTCTAGGGTGAAACTCGGATGGCTCATCGTCATTGTTTAAAAGTTCCTTTGTTGCTGATGGGGATTCTATTATAGAACTTTTTGTTGACCCTCCTGAAGAAATTCTCGGCTGCATGTGTTTCCCCGAAGTTGATCTTCCTGATATTCTCTTTCCACCCATTATACTCCCCTGAATTTCCCTTCAAGTCAGCTTATACAAGCTGATAGCTACACTGCAAGTTAAATGGAAACAAAAGTGATAATGAAGAACGCTCTACGCTTACTAAATTATTCAAGAAGAAGTGAGAAGAACCAGACACTTGGTTTTGATGCATGTCTGGTTTTTAAAATATACTCAAACTTTAAATAAAGTGCACTCACAATTCAATGGCTGCAGCAGCAATGAAAGATTTACAAACGGAAAGACAGCTTTCTCTTGATGTCGAAACAACTGGGTAGAGTTTGAGTTAACTACTTGATGTCTATAGTGACTGGTGATCCATCTACTACGTGTGCTTTTTTGAACACTACATCGTAGTTTGAAAAGCAAACCGGCATTGAAAACACGTAATCTAAAAGCATTTAGCCAGGTGTATTTTTTTGGTTTGGACCTGACCTCAACACCAA
>JAHZNA010000527.1:0-12340 GCA_027743935.1 Sinodicranocentrus sp. ZH6 | reverse complement strand
AAAGGGTGTACAACAAGATTCGGGCTAGTGTAGAAAGAGAAAGGATGGAAACTGTGAGGGAAATGGGTATTATAACAGATGCTAGTTTTTGACATAGACGAGTTTACTTTATTTATAACATGTGATTTGTTAATACAACACGAATATTTTACGATACAAGGAATATTACAAAAAAATCACCCTGGGATAGCGATTGCAGTTAAGACTCGTCATGCAAGCAGAAGCGTTTTGAATCAGATGAAGTCAACACTTGTAGAATTACGAGTTGACGGTACACATGAATTCTTTTTGAAATCAGCTACATTTGTAGTTGCTCAATTTTATGACATGAGCTAATGAAAGTATTATCGTTGAAGGGCTACTTGACGAGAAAGAAAATGATCTGCTGACGATTGTTCTTGAAGAAAGGATGAAACGTCTCTGGCATTCACCTTTCTATATCCCCCCAGCGGCACCAGAAGTCCTTTTGGAGAACATCAACTGGGTTTTTGGAAACAGCGAACTTCGTGATTATATTTTTGCAAGTTATTATTATTATTGCCATGATGTACCCATAAAACCATTTTAATTTACCGTTTCTAACTGACTTTATCATTCACCGTGTTTCAGGACAATGCTACACTATTGCAATTTGAAGCAAGTGATGTAATTACTGGAATTGAAGATCCACCTTGTGGAATTTATGTGATCGTGTCAGGAATGGTGAAAATTAATTACGAGCCAAATCAAGAAATCATACAAAATCAACAAACGTATGGAGTTATTCCGATAATGGAAATTTTCAAAGACGTCGACTTTGACAAACATACAGAGGATTTCTTCTCCAGTGGAACAGTCATCGGTGAGTCTGCATGTCTAACTGGACGGGAAAGGGCTGCCTCTGTAATTTGTGAGACAGAAGGGGTCACAGCTTATCATATCCCTTTGAGTGTTATGCACAAAGCGTTGGAGTCCTTCAATGATAAATATAACTCACTTGAAGTTCGGTTGTGGCGTTCTTGTGGAATGCGGCGGTCATCCAGTCTCCTTCAGTCATTACCAGCTTATCAAGTAATTTAGTTAAAGCTACTGTTTTTCTCATATGTCGTTCTTATTCAAAAGTATTATATTATTCTTTACCCACTTGCAACCAGGCAGTTCCAAAAGAAAAGTTGGAGGTGCTCTTGGAAAGATCTTGTGCGCCGATTGGTCCGGAATTTCAAAGAATTTCAATTCCCTCATATGTACAAGATGTTATTGTTATTGAAGGTATGGTCGAAAATGCCGAAAACGGGGAATTTTATACTGCTCCGTCCATTGTACCAAAAACTTGCAATGAAATAAAAATGGTAATCGCGGCAAGATAGATATACAGACTTATTGGGCAAGTTACATAATTTTATAAATGTCAAATTTTAAATTAGCCTCCAAACCCGAAAACTGTAAATCGAGTATTAATAGTATTGGCTGAGAACATGGGTCCTGATGAGGATGATGACGATTGTTTGGCGAAATGCTTTAAAGTTGCCAAAACACAGCGAAGGCCTTCGATACCTGACGATAAGGTAATTCGCTAAAATCTTTTTATACTGCATGGTTCAGTGTAAAATTATAGGATTTGTCAATTCATAAATATACTATGACTTTAGTTGCCGGATATTGAAAAGTTAGCTGATACAATAAATACTCCTCTGAAAGATAAGCAGCGCCGATATTCAGTAGCAGTAAACTTTGGAGTCCGTAAGTTTACATTTTTGATACAAGGTGTATATTAAATTAAGTTTAAATTTAATTATGGGTATGGGCGTTTTTTCTTAGGACAAAAACCAAAGAGAAAATCGTCTGTTTTTGATCGCCCTGGTCAAAATGAAAATGACAGGTTTTTACGAAGGTATGGCTTGTCTGGGAAACAACCTAGTCATAGTATTGGTGGTGGTGTCTAATATAGATTTTATTCAACTACTTTTGAACTCTTTTCCAAACTCGAAGATACAAAAATGCACATTGGAAAATAAATCGCAATACTATCTGACTCGTAGTTGACTACAAGATGAAGTAGCTTTCGACAAAATTTCCTTATTTCTTCAGGAGAATCGGAGAGAAAAATCATATATTTTCCATTCCCTTTTGAGTTCAGTAATTTCATAAAGCGTATTTTATAACAAAAGTAATTAATAATCAGGATCAGGATACCTTCCCCTTAATTTCCACTAACTACTGCTTAATAAGGGGTTCGGTATCGGTCATATGCGTAGGCATTAGGTCTCTTTTCCAAACTCGAAGATACAAAAATGCACATTGGAAAATAAATCGCAATACTATCTGACTCGTAGTTGACTACAAGATGAAAGAAAAATCATAGCTTTCGACAAAATTTCCTTTATTTCTTCAGGAGAATCGGAGAGAAAAATCATATATTTTCCATTCCCTTCAGAGTTCAGAAATTTCATAAAGCGTATTTTAATAAAAGTAATTAATAATCAGGATACCTTCCCCTTAATTTCCACTAGCTACTGCTTAATAAGGGGTTCGGTGTCGGTCATATGCGTAGGCATTAGGCATGATTCTGTCAAAATGACAATTTTCCTGAGCATTTACTCGTCATACTCTCATTCGTCCATGCATCACATTCGTATATAGCATTCTCAGGAACAAAATTATAAATCATAAATCACATCTTTAGAACGCGAGCCACGCTGAGATGAGATATTGCACTCGTTTCGGAACTCGGAATAGGATGGAACCAAACTTACGTTGAAACGATATAAAGAAAAATTATAATTGACTAATGTTTGTAACGTGCTACATGCAACGATACAACAAACAAGGTAGCCGACAGGCATTCGAAGCAGAAGAGGATAAATATCTATCGAAGAAGTGAAATAATTTCTGTATTTCAGTTCCACGCAACCTTATGTACTTAATTCTTAAGTTAGGGAAGCATTTTATAATGAATGAATATTGGGGTAAAATATGTATATCTGGGGATGAACTTGAACACCTGAACCGACTACCAGGAGACATATATGTACTTAAAAGCATCAATATCATTAATATGACGGCTTACAAGCAGAGTATAAAAATGTATGTATGCTACGCTACATACATGTATTAATGCATTGTGATTTTGTGATATTGTGAATGTGAATATACATAAGAAACACCATATTCCGAAAATGCTCAATAAAAGCACATTTAAGGTATATGTACCTAAAATGATCACGTAACAACCAAAGGACGACTATACTATACACTCATTTCATTCGTCTTTAAACCCACAATGTATATAAACCAGTAGCGTTGTTTTGTTACTACTCTAATCTAACTACTCCAAAGTTCCAAACAAGAAACAAGAATGATAAAAACGTACACTCTCCTTCAGACTCACAGACACCGTTATGTATCCTTTGTGTTATCCGATCCAACAAGGTACATTTCATGTATAACGGGTAAGAAATGCAAATGAAACCTTTTTTTGAGAAACTTGATCAGTTTTCTCAAATTAATTCAAAGATTATGGCAAGATAAAAAAGCATAAAATTAAATTAACTTGTGTTGTACTTCATCCTCTGCTTTCACATTTCCATTCCATTCAATTCATATAATCATTACAAGAAGAGAAGACATGATTTGCAATAATTGCAATGTGAAATTATAAGTACTGTCGTCTCAGGATAAAATGAACGTATCCTTTTGATATAAGGAAGGATGCACATTTACACGTTTGCAAGCGTCTTCGTGCTTGTGGCTTGCATCAAGAGTCTTTCCATACCTCATATTTCCATTAGGTGAGCCATCAAACAAGAACGGAGAGGGTTCAGATTAGCGGGCAAAAATTAAAAGTTTACAAAAGGTACTCTTGCGTTGTTGTTGTTTGCAAAAAAAGTGTTTTTAGTTTTTATACTTTTACTTTTTGTGTTTTCTTAACTGAACTGATGATGACTGGAAAGGATATTTTCAAAAAGCTAATACCAATATTGTTTACGTCACTCACAATTGAAGAAGCATTTTAGCCAAGCGTTAAGTGTATTCTTGAGCGTTGCTGAGATAGGCTTTCTAATTTTTGGCTGTTAACATTTGACATTGGTTCGAAATCGCAGTTGAAGCATCTAGTACCAGTGTTATCCTCTTGTGTCTCTGTTATCTCGTTATTTTACATTTATATCTAATGAATTAGTTGTTTGAAAAAGGTGAAAAAGAGTGCATGCTGAAGACAGTCAGCTGCGTTTAGTCCTTGGTGTTGGTCGTTATTAATCCAGGTAAAATTGCTTGCCTTGCATATTTACGGTTTTACAGATTGGTTGAAATTGCATTTTGTAGGAATCAAGGGTGTGAGATCGAGATTATAATGACAATATATCAATTACGTATATGACTTTTTTTTGTATTTCTTTATTTTATATTTTCCACCATCAACCATAAACTATTCACCGAAACATAATGAATGCACACGTACGTAGGCGGTAGCGAGAGTCGAGATTACATACTGGTGACGGCAAAACAACTGGACGATGGAGTCCACAGGAGAGGAAAATACGATTCAGATCACATCTCAAGAAGTGGAGTTGGCACAAACAACGGTGGTTGAAAGTTCTGAAGAGAATGAAGCTGGCTCATCTACTACTGTATTTCATTTAGTGCAGACCACTGAAGAATCAACTAATCATGCAGTAGACCAACTAGAAACGCAAACTGTAACTACCGAAGATGTGGAAGCCGCAGTAGCATCCGCTACTGGACAGCCCGTTACCATTGTTAGTACTACAGCGGTTGCTGGAGAATCTGGTGCTGTGACAATTACAATGGTCCAAGCTGATCAAATGCATACAGAGCCAGAGCAACAGGAAAGCAATGATTTGATCGAGCAGAAGGTGAAAATAATGTCGGTAACGTCGGGCCAAACTGCGGCTGAACAGATTGCTGCTGCATTGGCAGAAGCTGTAGCGGGTACTGAGGAAGAAGAAGAAGAAGAAGAAGAAGAAGAGGAAGAAGAAGGTACTGTGGTAGGTACTGCAGTTATTACAGATCAATCTCAAATCACACTGGAAGATGAAAGTAGCATGATAGAAATGGATGTGAGTCAGGAACCATGGAACGAAGAAGGATGTTTGGTTTGCAATAAGGATATAAAGTTTGATGATCCATTACAGTTAAATAAACCTTCAAACATAAAGCTGAAGGAATTTTTTCTCGAGTATCTGGCCGTTGGAGATAATGTTCAGTTAGAAAATGAAAATGTATTCCCGTTCTGCGAAACCTGCGTGGCTGATATAGAAAAGTTAATGAACATCAATAGAAAAATCGAATACATGCACAAAGAATTTAATAAGTTGAGAGATGAAGTGGCAAAAAAAGCTGTCAGAACGTACATTAACGAGATCTAAACCTGACTGGCTGGAAGAAGACTTACGAACCGAGGCTTATGGAAGTTTCTTTCTTGAAGGAGAAAAACCAAAAACACACAAAGAGCAACTTTTAGAAGGTACTATTATAATTATTACTACTGAAATATGTGTATTATTACTAATTATTCTTAGGTAGTAGTTTGGTGGGCGGTATCGTAGTATGCGAGATGCCTTCCATGTTAAATTGTTTATCTTTATCTCAACAAGTACTTATTGATAAGTTTCCGTCTTAGCATGTGATTTTCTGTTGTATTTTAGTTTGGAAAAACCGGTATGAATTAATGCAACCCGGTCCTAAAGGCCCTGTCATGATAAGATCCATGGATTCTCGAGGACGGGTCACAGTAGTTCGACTTAACAGCAATGGACAACCAGTTCCAGAGAGACAGCTGGCAAGTACAGACTCAAACTTGTCGAGAGTTGCAAGGTGAATATCCGAAATATTTATGTGCGTTTGACGGTCTGGAATTTTTAGAAGTCTGCTGTCCAATTGTAGAGTCGTAATGAATGGTGATGAAGATGACAGTGCTGGGATAGAGCTGTACAAATGCAGGGAGTGTCCAAAAACCTTCAACGTCAAAGCGATGTTGGACTACCATATGAAAATACATGCTAGTAGGTGCTTTTTTGTTGTTTTGATATTGTTTGGCATTAATTTGTAGGTAGCCGTGAACTGGTTTAATGATGTACCTATATGTATTGACTCGCTATAATATAGATGCCGGAGGTTTAGTTACCCACTCTTTAGTACATACAGGAGCAAAACCATATCAATGTCAGGTCGGTACTATATACAAAGAAAACACCATCCATCCGTAATGTAATTTGTAACTTATTTGTTTACAAACTTACTACAAATTTCTTAGGTTTGCGGTAAGGCGTTTCGTCAAAAATATCATCTAACTCAACATAATCTAATACATTCCGGTGTCAAACCATTTTCTTGTGAGATATGTCACAAATCTTTCAATGTTAAAATGAATTTACGAGAACATATGCGAAGACATACAGGTAAAAAGTAGCTAAAAATTGATAATGTTAAAATTCAGGACTTGAAAATCTTACTTTAAACTTTGCAGGAGATCGCCCGTATAAATGTCCGTTCTGTACCATAATTGGTTTCTTCCGGAAGAAAATGCTAAAAGAACATATAATAAAATCTCATCCTGAAGAAGAAATGCCTGAAGAATTGTTAGGAACTGAAACATTTGCTGTGGGCGAGAACAGTATGGAAATGGAGGGCGAGATGGATATAGATGAGATTAATTTGACTCATCATATACTAGACGAAACAGGCGCCGTTGTTGTTGACCACAGTATTGTTGAGTAAATTAGTTAACTATTCATTAAACCTTAATGCATGCGTCACTGGCCCTGGCCAAGCGTAAGATGAAGGTTTAGATAGGGATAATTGTGTGAAATTTATGAATGACATGTGTGCATTTAAATCTAAACTTTTAAATACGGTATATTCAGGAGCATGTTTTCAGCAGTTTACGATATTCATAGGTCAAGTTATATTAATGTTAATTGTAAGTCTGATTGATTAGACTCTGAATAATTATCTTCGTATGTAACATCTTATTTTTATACGGCATTGACATGGGATCGGATGGTAGTCCAACAGTCGTAGTCTTCTATTTCATCTATTCTCCCTGCATTTGAGCAAAATTCAGTTGCTCAACCGTACAGTGTTTACCCCAGCAGCGTAAATTATATCAGTGATACTTGGTACATTTAGCATAACATTAGTTACAGTTACATTTATAGTCTTTTGACAGATTTTTAAATTATAGCTGACGGATATACATTTGTATATACTTCGTTCTAGTGCCTGTGTCAATTATTAAAAATGTAAACTTTATTACACGCTTAATTCTGATAAATATTGTTACTGAGTTATACATAAAGTTGAAGATGGTTAAAAATAATAAATCGATACACACGTGTCTCACATAATTCATTTTTAATTATAAATTCTTCCTTGTCATAGTGTTTCATGCGCTATAAGTCTTTAAGGTTACAAATGCTTGTTTTAGATTTCAGAAAAATATACGCTTGACACAATATTCACATCCGCCCCCAGCTATTATTAATTGTTTTCAATTGCAAATTAGCTGCAAGATATCACCTGTTGTGAGAAAATTGTAAGCATTCTCAAGAATAAGGAACAGATTGGTTCGTCATAGGTCATGCAGCCAAATAATTATTATTATGTGAAAATCAAAACACACAGACAGGTTATTAATTAGTAGAACAAGTTAGTTACATCATGTTTACGTCAAATTCTGCGGGGCTTCCACTTCCACTTATTTACGACGAGTTTAGAACGTTTCATTTATTACAAAAATTTATGTACTCGATTGCCATTGATTGGAGGGTTAATTATACAGAAAATTTCTTTTCTAAATATATTTGTAACCGGCTTAATGATCCTGACTTGGTTGGAGGTGTAATATTTCGTATTTTTGGCAAGTAATTAATAATTATTAAGCGCATTAACTTGGTGAATTGATTCCGGTACAACTGATATAGGCGGTCGTCAAGTATATCCAACAGAGTATGAATCACTGTTGCTGTCACATCAACTTGTGGTTCTGGAATATTTAATATAGATGGGCGTTGTACAATATCGCCATACAACTTCAATTCTGGATATTTCCAATGCATAGTACTAGTTACCTAATTTTATCGTACGAGACAATATTTCCCATGCACCACCGATAGTGAAGAAGTCTGTTGCTTCGCCGATATCAAAAGGGCCGTCATTATGGAATTTCAATATCATTAGAGCATACAACGTGCAATACCTAACACATATAATAAAATGATAATAAAAACGAACCATATTCTGGTTCTGTACTGACAATGAGTGCAACGACGTTCTTTTGCTCATGGATAACTTACCCTTTCATGCGCTCAAGAAAAGTTTGCTGAATTGCAGTTTCAGTTCCCGACAAGTCATGGCCCATCTCTTTGGCGTACAGCTGAATGTGTTTATCACCTTGTGGGTAACTAAATGGAACCAGAAATGGACAAAGCTTATAAAAATTAGCCTGGACCAGCGACGCCCACGACGGATATCTCTTGCAAAGGTGCACACCAACAGTAGCTAAAGGCTGAACGGTTGTTTTTCCACGCGTTACATCTGCTTCTGATTTCTTAACAAACCGGAAGGCTAGCGTTTTCATAACGAATAGGTCCCCCTGAGGAATTGCTAGTTCAAAAATATAGACACAAGTGAATCAAAACGGTGAACCGATGCCGAAAATATAATATAATAATAATATACAGTAACTGCTAAGTATTATACATGTGCACGAGAACAACGTGGTCATAGAGCCCCCACCAGAAACAGCTTCACCAGATAAAAGTTTACTGAAATGTTGCACTTTCACCATTGTGTCATTTTCATGAGTATCAGCAAGAGCATTTAAGGGTGTATTGATACATTTTACAGCTCCAATATAGAAATTCTTAGTGTTTGGATCTTTGCCATCAATGTACGCTACAGGTTCCTCGTAAGTTTTCAATAGTTCCGTTGAACGTGCGTATTTAGTAAGGCTATCGTAAAGTATTAGTCCTTCTAGTTCTGGTACAACTTGAACTTTCCTTTGAATGTCTTCGTTTCGTTTGCATTCCGCTTCTTCCGACACTCGTTTCTCTTCAGCTGCTTTTTCTTTCAATCGTTCATTCTCTAATATGGCTACTTGTTCCCTTCTTTTCATCTCTTCTTCTTTTAATTTTTCAATCCTTATGCGCTCCTGTTCTTCCGCTGCTTCGAGAGCAGCCTTTCGACTTGCTCGCAACTGCTCGGCAGCAGAAGCAGCAGCTTTTCTTTCTTTAACTAGGGTATTTTCTTGTTCTGATCTATTTTTTCGGTCTAGCTCAACAGCTTCCAAAGTGCTGTGTTCTAGTTCAGTAAAATACTGCTTCATGGCTTGTACCCTATCGTTATATGCTTTGCAAATTGCTTCAGACTGCTTCGGCTACCATTTTTTCGTGTTCTAATTCGGCCATTCTGAACTGCTGCAGTTTTCTCATTGTCGCTTCTTTTACTTTTTTCTCCTGCTCTTCCTATTTCAAATTCATAAGTCAATTGTAAAGCTTGAAAATATACACCACGCCAGTTCGCCAGTATTCATAACCAAAACGTCTCCAAAGTATTTCAATTTACCTGATATTTCAACATGCAGAATTCAATGTAAGCAAACGGAGAAATCTTGGATTCTAACATGAGCTCTTCATCCAGCTTTTTGCCAGTTCGCCAGTACTCATAACCAAAACGTCTCCAAAGTATTTCAATTTACCTGATATTTCAACATGCAGAATTCAATGTAAGCAAACGGAGAAATCTTGGATTCTAACATGAGCTCTTCATCCAGCTTTTCATCATCTAAATTTTCATCATTAATACCTAATTTGTTATGCTTTTTGACAGCAGGATTTCTGATCGGTGTTAACGTAGCATCAGAAGTAGTAGAACTATGAGTTTGGGTCTGAGTGGATGACGACAGGGTAGGAGATGGCTTGAGGCTCGGACTTCCATTTGTTGATTTTTTACGGTGTGACACAGGAGTAGGTGGGGTCAACAGCCTGCGTCTAGTATTGCCTATGATTCGCAAAAATAATGCAAATCGCGCAAATTATGATAAAAAAACAACATCAGAATCAACGATTACGACGTACACATAAAACTTGTAACTTCAATTATTATTCTTAGGATTACCTAAACTATACACATTTTGTATCCTGGTTTCTGTAATCAAGTTACTAGACAGATCGTGAATCTCAATACGGGGTTCTGGACGAATTAAACCACAATCAGGGGAAAACGGTTTGCCATTATTTTTTAGCTTTAATCCATTGAGAGACTTGGGCATAAAAGTTGAGGCGGGGGATGATTCTTTCGTGGCCACAGACACCGAACAACCTACTGGAAGAGAGTGCCGGCCACTGGACGCGATCCCTCGAAGAAGGTGGAGATGTTTTGGGACTGAGGCTTATGCGTTCTTTCAAATGGTGCACTCTAGAACGAATAACAGTCCTTTTACCAAAGCAGATCCCAAAAAGATTGACATTTTTGACATTATATATATTCCCCAACAGATCAATGATAAAAGAAGGAAATTTCTTCTGATAATGGCTGAAATCGAGCGTGCATAAGTATCTATCAGTCAGGATTACGATGAACAGCGTGCAGTAATAGTAATCAAACTCAGTCATTATCATTGGAGTGGAATTAGTGGAAAAGAGAATACNAGCGTGCATAAGTATCTATCAGTCAGGATTACGATGAACAGCGTGCAGTAATAGTAATCAAACTCAGTCATTATCATTGGAGTGGAATTAGTGGAAAAGAGAATACAAGATGGAAATACCTGTAACATCTTTCGAGAATATTTCGATTCGGTCCATCTATCTCCAGTTCCTGCACCGTGGTAATTAATGCCTACAAATTTAGCATAACAAATGCGAAAATTTAGTTTATAATAAACGGATGACGACGGATATTGTAAACGCATAACAAACCTTAAACCTAATTATTCATTCATTAATACTAAAATACTATAAAGTCATATCAACATTATGATGAGTCCATACATACCGTAACTGCATTAGGTGTTTCGTCCCAGCCCGTGTCATATTTTAATCGTCCTTTTGGAGAATTCTCCAATGCTTTAACAATGCCCAGAAAATTTTGTGGACTCTTTTCCATCCCGTTAACTGTTACAAGCGTTAGCACCAGCTTAAAAATGAGCCGTATTCTTGTAAATAAAATCAAGAAAAAGAAGAATGTAGTCTGTCAACGGTTGACGTTCAAAAATAACCCATAATACCAGTTTGACAGCTAAAAGTGTAAGTTGTGTTGTGCTGTCACATCACTGACGAAAAATGCATTTTAATAATTTCCTCATATACACATTCACATTTAAGATTGAGATGCAGCAGGGCCAGCCGTATGGTGTGTGTAATGTGATATCAGTAATCAGTGTTATGTGATACTAACTAAGCTGGAAAAATTACACAAATGCAAAATGGTCGAGATGTAAGGATAATATTGTCATCCAAAATACTTGTCCTTTCAACTTTGTTTTAGTTTCTAAAACCTTTCTTAAGATAGAATTAAGAATTTCGCTTTAGCTTACATTCTCAGGTCAATACAAATTTAAAATAGTTCCGGTTTCACGGTTTTGAAAATTTCAAATTCCAATGTTTGTAGTTTGTACAACTTGTGAGGGGTTGTAAAAAGTTTGTTGTTCTGTTTTGTCTGAATATTTGGATTACTTTATTCCGCGCTGCAAAAGCATGTGTATATCTTACAGTCACCAAAAAGTACAAAATTGGAAAATCCAGCATGGATGGATAAAGCGAAGCACGCATTTCCCATTCTTCCTGCACAGCAACACGTTACGAAAACCATGTTTTGTTATTGGCGTGTGTGCTCGTGAGTGTGCAGTGCACAGTGCTTAGGTACATACCTCCACCAACATCGCATGCGCATTTAGTACACAAGTGCTAGAATATCGTGGCTTGATATATTTACTTTCACAAGATTACTACTCCAAATTTCTTCATAAACCTTTGGTAATGCACCATCGAGGCACGCTTGAATTGTTAAACGACCTAAAATCTTATTTGACTAGTAAGTAACTTAGATTAGATTAGGTATTTAACGTGCTTCCCTCAAATGTAATAAATCCTATTATCTGACAATGTTTTAGTTTTTTAATGCTCGGTGAAACTGGTGAAAGGTTAATTCTTTTCCCTTGTCACATGGATAAATTATTGTGAATTAACTGGGATTGAATTATTGTTGTTTGTAGTTTGGATGATCGGAATTTGTTGTGGGTAGAGTCGTTGTTTTATTTGTTGTTAGTGAAGCTTATAGCTTCTTACTTCGGATGTTCGAAGGTTGACAATTTTAGTAAGGATTTTTAACATCCTCAAAAGTG
>JAHZNA010000526.1:0-42538 GCA_027743935.1 Sinodicranocentrus sp. ZH6 | reverse complement strand
CCACACAAGACGCTAAATAAAAATGTATCTCTCTCATCACGTAAATTACAAAAACATGCTAATATTCTTCTGACCTAAACCCAAAGATCTGCAAATGTAATGCTGAACAGGCAAAAATGGATAATATTTAAGCGAAAAGAAATATGGTCATAGTGGTTATAAGCAGTGGACCGAGTAAACCACGTAACATCAGAAATTGCTTTTATGTCTTCTTTCATTTCACGTAACATGTTACTGTCATATCTGCAAAGCACATGCCTCATCAACCCGGGCAAACATACATGCTTGCTGTAACAATCCCAGATACGGATGGACATGCTCTCGCATTTTATTTTTCCTTCTAAATTAAATGTGCAAACCATGTGTATAATTAGGGCATTGTATAATGGATTTTCTGTTTGCCGTTTTACACCACTCGTTCCTCCCAACCAGAAAACCAAATTGCTTCAGGTTGACGGATTTGACACACTCATTTAATATTTACTCAAAGAATCATATTCCCTACCAAGAGACGAAACCAACATTAATAGGAAGCCAATTTGAAAAGGAGGGTAAACACATAAACAGGAGGAGGTGATGTTTTTTTTCGTACTTATGACTGTCTAAGTTAAAAAACGAAAAGGAAAGATTTTAAATGTACATCTGACATAATTCATTAATCAGGAGAAAAAACTCTCACTTGCAGAGAGAAGGCTTTTACACGGATGCATTGTTTTCTTTTCGTCAGGCTGATGTGCACGTGGTGCAACTCAACTTTATTACTAACTGTCATTAGATATTATAAACGCAATCCTAATTAATGAGACAAGTCTCAGAAAAATCCAAAACAAAGCTTGGATGTTGTCATCGGGAATGGAAATTGAGTACACGGCTGTAGGTACGGCGGATACAGAGGTAAACTGCTTTGCAGTAGGAAGGAGGTACTTTTATGAAAATACTTTCGGCCAAAGTTCATTTCTTCTTTTGATGGAGAGTGCCGCAATGCCAAAGTGCATTTTTATGACTCATGATAGGTTGTAGTAGAATGTTTGTGCAAACGTGGGAAAGATAATAAACTTTTTACTTCCAATTCCAACAACGCTACTAATAGGGAAAGGATTAGCACGAAAGGAAACAACGAACGAGAGTAAAACCTCGAGAAAAAAACCTGAGATAAGTCCTTTTAAGGCTTTTGTGCGAAGGCAAATATGATGATAAATGTCTCTTGATTCAGATTTACATCAGAAAAAGGTAAAAGACTCTAACTCAAGAAAATCCACTATACACTGCCTATTTTGCGCATATGGCTTGATAGAAAAAGCTTAGGGAGGCACTTGACTCAACCACACAAGTTTCTTTTCACCCCTTCCTTGAATACAATCTCTGCAACTCACAACTCAACCATGTGGTGCAACTTCGTTAGCATAAGAGAATTCAAATGAATGGAGATGATATAAAGCTTTACAAGATAAATTAAAGGAAACTTTTTTTTTGAATTTGCATCAAATTATACAGATCAAACAGAGTCGGTTATTCGCATAAGGAGGACTGACCTAAAGACGTAAGCTCAAGTATCGCCCAGCACAAGGAATCCGAGAGTGGTGCAAATTGGCCCTTTTGAATAGGATCAGCAATCACCTCTTCGATTTCACCTGTAATCATCATAAATCAGTCATCTTTATATATCTTAAGTCCACCCTCTGCTATATTCAACTGCCTCATTGTTATATAAAAACTCTGGCTCAATATATTCGACATAAAGAGGGCTTAATTGTGTACTTTTACTAGACAACACAACTACAAATTGCATTGGAGCAGTTTACAGTGCTACTGCGTTTCAAATCAGAAGACAATAGGAAGTTAAGTCTACTTGATTTTTTTCTCAGTTTCAACAAGGATATTAACAAAAAACGAAAGTAATTTGACTTTTACAGCCCTCCCTTGTCTCATAAACTAGGAACATAATATCATCCTAAGTACGCATTGAAAATTATAGAGATTATAGAGGAGAAGGTTGATATTATTCACTCCACTGGTATTATTTACCTATAAAGTCAATTCGGTAGCCGGCAGGACTGCGAAGCATCTGTCTGGACCAAGCTGTCCTCAGAATGGATAAAAACTTGGGTAGAGCACAGACGAGAATTATTGATGGCACAATGTAGCCCTTGTACTGTATATTCCTGAATGTTTCGCTCAATGCAGAGTTCCAGTAGCATTGAACATTAGCTTCCTTGAACCCCTAGGAGGAAAAACAACAATATATGAATACGATTATTACTACAAATTAGATTTCAAGATGAAGCATAAGCCTACAAGAAAGGAAATTATAAAGATATGATAAAAAAAGTTGTATGTAAGCCGGTAAGAATGAGCAGTGAAGCGGTAGGTGCTTATCCGTAGCATCATTATAAGTCGTAAGTTCAGTTGAATAGGTATTGCAGCTACCCATTAAATAAGGGTAATAAGTGTAAGTCGATTTTCATGCGCATGTCTTGCAAAAATCTATTCTCCATTCGTGTTCTGAATATTTTCTTACACACACCAACAACCAACTTTGAACAGCTATAAGGGGATAAACGATTTGCGTTTCGTTGAGGATGAAAACGCGGAGCCGTTTATTACATGAACATGCAGAAAAACAGCATATTTTCATCAGCGTTGTCATTTTTGTCATTTCCTGCATGAGATTTGATTTTTTGTTCCGCGGTTGTTACATGAATTTACTGATCCAGAATGGTTAGCTTCTTGCCAACCCGTACCATTATGGAATGGGTTGTAGCATCAAGATAAAGTGGAAAAGGTGAATGCACACAAGAAGTGGAATACCTAAGAAGCATGTGTCTTCATGTCTTTCTACCACACAGCTTTTTTTACAAAGTTTCAAGTGTTTGTACTCCTCGCCAGTTTAAGTAAACGATTACGAGAGGAGAGAGAGAGAGAAGGAGGATGGAAAATTGTTTTGAATTCTTGAGCTTCTTTTTTGCTCGAGCAGGAGCAAAAAGCAAACTGATAAATATTTCTGAGAGGATTTTGGCAAACACACAATCAGCCTTGTCGTTATTTTCTCATCTCAAATATTTTACTTTACTATTTCCCTTGCTCACACACAGATATTTATCATTTACCTGTGGCTTTCGATGAGATGAACAAATGTGTACTTAGCGGAAGAAACATGTGTGTGCAATCGAATTCGAGTAGCTTACAGATTTGTAAAAGCAAATCCATGTTTCAACACTCAAATTCTAATAACAAACATGAATTCATTCGCAAGTGCGCGCAATTATTTAATTTTGGTAATGTCTTGTGTACTTTTAAGTAGTTATTAGTCTGGCTGACTGATTTACAGGATTTATTTAGGATGGTTGTATTGGCATGTTTTTGAATTATAAATACACAAAAATGTATGAGTATTTACTTACTTTGTCTCTGTCTTGAAATATTTTTAAAGCTTTGTAAGACCAAAACCCTGGCTCAATGACTTGCATTTGTTTGATGTGGAAATTAGGTACTCTATAATACCGACTGATTTTGAGGTCAACCTGCGCTAAGAAGAAATTATGAGGTAACAACACACAAACCATGTGTGAAGAGAAGAGAGGTCGGCAACAGAGAAATTCATGGACGTTGAAACAAGTACACACTACACACGCGACGGCATAAGTGTGCTTATTACTAGCCCTACATTACTCTTCACATTTATACACGTTATTTATGTCATGAAAATTTCGCAAAGTAATAATTAAACTTGGCCTTTGCTCATTCTCGAGATGTCTAAAGGGACGAATCATTTTCAAAATAAAAAATGATTTTCTACATCCTTGACAGGCGGATAAGGACCAGGTATAATGTTCCGAAAACAAGATAAAAATTTCTCTCGAGTACCGCTTCAACCTCCTTTCAGGACATAACATACTTGTACTGCCAGCCATCCTTCTTTTGGCTTTAATTAAGAAAAAAATATTGCAGATTTAATAACCATTCTGAAGATGATACTACTTATTCATTGCCATCCCCAAAGCTTATATCCACTACTTCCTCCTTCATCCTGTATAACATGCGTTGACAGGTAAAACATGCGCTACAAAATGAGTTTTTGTATAACCTCATGAAAATCCTATAAAATTTTGCATCTCATTCACATTTTGTCACTTCACGATGAAATCTCTTGTATTTGCTCAATTCCCATGTTGATGTGCACACTGTGATGTAGACCCTGTCTAGGTAGCTTGCTGCACATCCTTTGTTTCAAGTGTGCAAATCTCAAGATCCTTCTCCTGAATTTATGCATTTCATAACAGACACGTATGTAAAATAGAAAAGCTTATTTATTGCACTTGCTTCATACATTCCATTGTATTCCTGTCCAAGTAAATACTTGAAAGGGCGAATTTTTCGAAAAAATCCCAATGTCAATCGAAGCATAAAATTCTAATCTGCATGTAAATCGATAAGTCATGAGAAAACCCTAACCCTGCACTTGAAACAAAAAGAAACTTACTTCACAGCATATTGCTGCTGACCTTCATGATTCCACTACGGCTGGATAGGAGGATATAAAATTATCTACTGTGATTGATAATGTGGCTTTTGTTCTCTGTGAGATTTGTGGTGAATGATACTAATATTATTCCATGGAACAGAAGCCAACCTGAAGGGATCTCTTCAGTTTCAAGTAATAAGTTTTCGTTGAGTGCATCCGCATATCCTTGATAGCTTCTTAGTTGTTTTCCCTCGAGCGAAATGGTGGTGGTGGTATAATATTTTTATCTGCTATGTCATGACATGCTTTCCTGTCTTTTTTCCATTCTTGTTTCCTTCCATCTTGATATAAAGCATATTAGCCGAAAAAAATGTACCTCAAAAAATACAGGAACGACTGAGTTACATGCAAAATAACAACATCATCGTGCGACGTAGTGGTAAGTTTTGCCAAGTAGTATCAAGTCAACTGAGATAAGCATTCTTGTGCAACTAATTCACGTCTGAAAATAACAAAAGTAGTTGTTTGCAAACCCAAGAAGTGAACGTGATTTACCGGGATACCCAAGTGGAAGACACTTGTTTATTTCATTCATCTACACAAAATGCACTCGTGTTACCAAGCCTTGTGTTTCAAGTCATATCGGAAACTTGATACGTTTAAAACAAGAATCATGGGAAAACCATGTTGTAAGCTCTACAGGAGTCCATGCAAGAGAAGCTAATTGTCAGCTAGTGACTTGTTGGCATTTACATTTTTGCAAGTGGATATTGCATTCTTTTTCCCTTTTGCTATATTTATTGTCCAAGTTTGCATAATGTGGTAACTCTCGAAAGGAGAATGTCAGATTTTTGCACAGATTTATTTTTTGATTTTCTGTTTCAGGGTGTTTGTCCCACTCGGATGAAATAAATGTACAAGGAAAACGTGATACTTTTACTTTGAGATGTACTCTTTACCAGGTTGGGAGAATTTCAGCCTATCAAAACTGATATCTTAAATCTACTCATGGGAACAATTCCTGACATTGTATTCGGATCATTGCTCTCTTCAGTGACTCATGTATATGGCAAAAATGTGGTGGAATGAACATGCATTTATTATAAAATTCTTCTTTCTTTCGAAAATGTAGCTGCGCTTACTTTGAGATATTTCAAAAATAAAATGTACTAAAAGCTAACGGTAATAATTTATGCCAACTTCCATCGCACTACCTGCCGCTTAAGTTGACAGTCAAGTCAACTGTTATGTTTTGACATCCTTCTTGGAATAACAGGCATAATGAGTGAGTACATTTCCACTCACGAATTAATTTCTTCAACATGGGAAAACAAACAAACCAAAACTCTAGTTTGGAAGACCACCTATATCGAAAACGGAGAGGTAGGCAGGCAGTAGTCTTTGTAACAGAATAATAGATAAGCAAACAAAACCATGTTCGTCCATATTAAGTTTGAAGATAAAAAATTGTGAAATAATATTTTCCGAAAATACAAGCCTTCAACCCATTAGCTCGTTGAGTAAACGATTATCAAGATGATAATAACAATTATCAACATCACTGTAACCGTTTCTTGAGGAGGTTGTACATATCCTCAAAATCCTTCATCAGCTAGCATCAAAAACATCAAAAGCCAACAAAAGGTGAAAATATGAAAAGCTTTCTTTTTTCATAGTGTCGCGTCTCGTCATGTCAAGCAAAGTCAAAAGATATTCATTCAGCTGAACACTGACTGACTGATGACGATGGTGCTATGCTGTGGCAAGATTGCTTAAGGGCCTTTTTCTATTTCCTTTTTTAAAATTGGAAGACTTAACCCAGGTAAACCTTACCTTATAAAGATAGAGCCCGTGGAGTGAGTGGTCCACTTCAGCCGTGTTTGATCCCAAAAAGCCTCCAACGCCATTAAAATTCGTGCTTGACGGTCGATTCATCGTTCCCACTCCTCCTGATTGCGATTGTGAAAAATGAAATTGCTCTAGTCGACTTGACTTGGGATGATGACTCTGAAGATGGAAAGCTTGTTGGGGGTCCTCATTGTTATGAATACCACTATTATTATTTCCGAGAGGAAAATGATTATGCTGATGATGTTGACTGCTGCTATTATGATTGCTCAAATTGTTTGATTGTAAGCTTCTGTTGTTTGTGTGCGGCTCAGTGATTGGATTACAGCCTTTTGAGCTGTTAGTGGATGATACCCGGTGATGATGACGATTTCCTCGACGGTGGGATACCAGATCATCCTCATCATCAACAGTGCCATTATTGCCTCTGTCGTTTTTATGGCTATTACCACTGTTGAAGGCGAAAGGGTATGGATGAGATTGATGACCAGTGACAAGGGGCGCAAATTTTATGGCGAGACAATCCTGAAGCAGCACTAGATACTTTCGTATAGCCGCAGTGTCACCAGTGCCAGATTCCGTCATTCCATTACTTGCATTAGTTGGTCCTGTTGGACGGAGAGGCAGCGGCGGTGGAGCTCCTTGACGAGGATGGTGACCATCTCGATTGCCACTTGGAGGAGCATTAGTAGAATGATGAACACCAGAACCAGAAGTGGACATGTAGTGGCTGTGGCTACCAACACTCGCTGCAGAGCCAAGGCTGCCGCTTCCACCAGAACCTGCATGCGCTTGGCTCTGGTTAGTTGCAGCCAGATCCTCCTGAACCTTCTGTCGTTGACCGAAGAGAGGTGCCATTTGGATGGCTTTGTGGATTGAAAAAAAAATTACTTTTCTGCAGGAGATGTGACAGCGCAGGTCAACTTCTGCAGGATTGTATCCGTGTCCAATCCATTTTTCCACTCCTTAGTTATCGCTAATAGGGTTTCGTTTGTGTTACTGCACATTCTTTCTCGAAAAAAGAAGCGCCAACAGTTTTCTCCTCAATCCACTTGGGTATCTGTGGGAAAATGGGTGAAAGAGAGTCATTAAAATTGTAATTTGGCAGCTCCACTTTGTATTCAAGAATGGGCTGTAAACTTCTTCACTAATGAAAACGGCACTTCAACTTTAACATTTAAAAATGCATGTTAAAAGAAGTCATTAATTGAAAATGAGGATGGAAAATGGTTATAAACTATACATTCAGCTGTCTCAAGTACTCTTGAGACATGAATCAGTGTTAAATATGACTCTTCAAATGACGCCAAACATTCATGCTTTGAACACATTTGCTTATAGTATGCTCTCTACTATACTTCATGTGATTTTTGTTTATATCCTGCATGAGAAAATACTTTGACTGTTGAATACGGTAATGATGCAAACAGCAGGAAGTAGGGAATATTCTTTACATGCATGTAAAATTTGGTAAGGTCTGAAAGTTTGAAGTGGTAAGACGATAATGGACACCCTGAGTATATCTCTCGCTGGATTATAGTGTTTGAGAACATCCTTGAGTTTTTTTCGAATGACTGGGTTATATCCCGTTTTGCCATAAAATGAAGCATTAAATTCTCATTGAGAAATGCAAATTTTACGCACATCAAGTTACTCATTTGATGTACGAATATGGAAATTTTTAAAGATATAAGTTATATGCCTTCAAAAACGAATTGTAAGTCGTAGGTCTTTAGAACTTTATCTGCCCTAAAGCGCTAATTGTCCTTGTTTATGATAGTTCAAAGGGCTGGGACTTGTTAACAGGTAACGGGGAAGTAGACAGCTTCATAATATAATCCCAACACACCCACGCATTACGCCCAGACCAGTGATTGATTTTTTCTCTTGCTTGAGCTTATCATTAGCATGCACCTGCAAGAAGTTGGATTGGTTACAAGACTTAAACTAGCAGATAAAAATTAATGCTCTTGTTAAAGTGACCAATTGCAAAGTTATTTATTTGGGCGAATTATGAAAGCACATGTTAAACGATATATGAGTTACTTTCGTGCACAACCACCATTAATGACAGGGAAGGATGATCTTGAAAGGGCATTTATGCAGCACATGTCAGCTATTTGAAAATCATCTCTGAGCTACCACTAAACCACATCAACTTCACAGTTTTTATGCATATGCATGAGAAAAGACGACAGCTAGGAGGATTTTTGAAGATTATAACGAGAATAAGGTTGGACTAATACCTCATCCTATGTACCCACCAGACATAAAAAATTATGGCTTTTAGTACTCACCCCAATGCTTCAGCACCTATTTCTCTATCATTATTGAGTTTACTTCATCATTGTTTCACAATCTAAGAACGTACACGAACATATGATAAAGATGCTCTATAGCCAAGCATTGAGTGGTGAGTGTGGTGAAAACTTGAAATCTCATCTGCTCTTGTTGCCTGCTTTTCTATAAATGCAAATATGATGAGCAAAGGGATTTCGATTTCAACACCAAAATAGCCCTCATTTCATCATGCGTGCATCCTCCTCACTTAAAAACAATGACAACCAATGGAACAAATGTATGACTGTATCAGATTAGTTTATTTCTTAAGGCAAAAGTCATGATGCACGCCATGATTGAACCAAGTACGGCATCCCTTTGATGAAATAGGAACGAGAAGAAAAGTGGTACCACGGAAATCAGTTCTCCTCTCCTTCCTTTTCAGGTGCTTCCTTATGAATGCAAACAATTTGTCAGTATCAGTGTAAGTGCATCCTTTTGTGTAATGCATTTTCGCAGTTTGCTAATGAAAAGGTAAAAAATTGGTGATATATTTAATGCAAACCTAATAATAAGAATATGTTACGTAAAGGGAAAAGGGGAATGAGATGTAAGACAGTAGAAATTATGGTCCGTCATGTCCGCATGTGTTAAGGAAAAAACAAGGAAATGCTGTATCATGTAATGCATAACTGATTTTTAGCATAAAAATTAAAGAAAATGGCATGAAAGAAAGTTTTCTGCTCGAGAATGTTATTTGCGCTGAGAGAGTAAATTGATGTTTTTAGTTTACAAGCAGAGACACGGTATGGTTCCGACTATCTCGGTATGAAACCACGATGACCGCAGCTGCATTCTTGTTAGGATCTCTTGTACATGTCTCTTCTCTTACCCTCCTGAAGGGTACAATTCGTGACATGATGGGAAAATCGATTTTCGAATTGGAAATGGAATACATTTTTATTTGCACCACTACATTATCATCATTATTGCTGTCATTTCCTACGTTTTGTGTTATTTCTTGGTGTGCTCTGTCTTGTAAAATATTACATATCGTTTGAATAAAATATCAACCAACAAATCATTACGTTTCATTCATGCTGACCACAACAAAATCATTATTGTGCGAGAACCATATCATATCACATTTCCATATGTTAATTCACTATCCCCCACTCAACAACACAACCATGGTCATAGTCATGATCTGCTTGCTTAAAAAAATGCTGGTGCCTGCGTACCTGCTGCTTTTTGAGCATTTTCTCATTCGAAAAGGAATGTCTCCATCAAGAATATAACTACATTATGGGACATTTTCATTTGCATAATTATTTCACTCACGTCGTATTAAAAACGCTGGCTTGCTGAGATCTTCTATTTTATAAAATGAAATTATTCCATTCCCCCGTGAATTATTTTTGTGGATGAAAGTACCAAAAGGGATTTTTGTAATGGGTAACTATCATTCTATTAAATTTTATAACAGCAATTTCGTCCTTTCAATTCAAGTTTGAAATATAATGCAAGCGGTACTACATGCCGGCCTGTGAATGCAGCGTTGAACAATACAGCGAAATTCTAATGATACACCTCAACTCAAGAGCATCATCTTCTCATATACCATCAGGTGATGTAGAATGGTCAGTGTAAAATTAACAAATTCTTTAAAACCACATTTGAACGTTTAAATATTATGTACACTCTGCTGGTGTAATATAATCACTTGATTCCTCCAAGCAGAATAGAACACTAGAACCTAAAATGTAATGTAATCTTGTCTGCTCACCTCACCACGACTAGTGTGTCTTTTTAGCAATGATATTGCACTTACAATACAAAAGATTTTGATGATAGGATGATGCAAAAGAGTAAATTTGCATGAGTCTAGTTTGCGATAGTGAATCTTTTGGATGGATTTCGTAATAGTGCTATAGTAGTTGATTCCCTCTGAAATATATGGAGTTGCTTTTGTGAGTGTTTGTGCAGTTTCACATTCTCGGTTGGAATATCGTATTCCCATTTGTTTTTATTTCAGTAAGCGCAGCAAAGATGCAGTTTGTGAAGATTCCATTTAAAAAGCACCTTCACTTCTACAACATCCTTTCAGCTATGAACTTTTTTTTGGCTTGGTTGGTTCCACACAGTTTATTTTTGCGTAGTAGCACAATCCTACAAGACGACAGGTGAAGTACAAGGAAAAATGGAATGATTTATCAAGAACATCATCGTTAGCATCGTTAAACCAATAAAGATGAGTCGAGAATACCAGGCCTTTTTAGTTTATAAATGATGATGCAAAGATCACGGCTTGGTGAACTACGTCACATTTTAAGCTGCTATGAATATTATAAATTATAGGACAAGTGACTCCGCTCACTTCGACTGCATGGTTAGCAGTCCGTGGTTCATATAAAATAAAGATCATTTCAAAGTTATACAAATGAAATGAGCCAAAAGGGAGATTCTCATGAGAAGATACTTTGTTGTAGATAATTAATTGTGTTTGTTACATCACATTAGAGATTTTCTAAATAGGCCTGGTTTATTAAAGTACCTATCCACTTTTATATACTTTTTCGTAGAGTAAATCAATCGTCGAATGGTAAAACCAATACACTCAACGACTTTTTTCATTACCCCACACACAGCGAAAAACTTGTTACTCTCCATCCATTGAACTTTTCATGGATTGTCACTTAGGGATTTTTTTTTTCTCTCTCTCTCTTTTCAATGGCATTGACATTCCCGGTTCATTATTGTTTGCAATAAATTAAAATATAATTAAGATTCAGGTGGAGTGGAGAGAAGTCTAAGGGATGGAGTCAAACCAGATATTATCTGTCGGAGTCTCCTGCCTGGCAGAGTAGCTGTTTATGTCATTTAAAATCTTCAAAAGGTGCGGCCAATGGAAGTTAACAAGTTAACAATGTGATACAACATTATCACAAACCCACAAATAAAAAATTATTCACCCATGTCTGTGTGTGAACAGTCGGAAACTTGATGATTCACGAGTCATGGTCCTATTTGGTATTCAGTCATCAGTGAGTGGTAATAATATTACCCACTGTAGGGAACATTAAACGCATTAACATCAGTAATAAAAGGTTTGACAGCTTCCGGCTGATTGTGGTGATTTAAGAGTCGAGCTGAAAACACTGTTAGCTCTACAAGTAAATACTAATTAGATGTAATTGGAGTATTCACGCGGATGGTCTAGTCAAGAGTAACCTTGAAAAGACTACAATTTTTTTCAAAAAATTCAATTTATGAAACAGCCAAAACAGTAATTTATGCAACTGTCACTCTCACACTACTATCAACTAACTCTCTGATTACCACTGACATTGACCGAACTATGAACGAAATGATGTGATGACTGATGTCGAATGGAATCTGCTAAATTGAATCGCGATAATTAGCAGAGCACAGTGCACAAATCCATTTGTTGGAGCGTGTCACAAATATTTTTTTTCCATTTAAAATCCTACAATGAAGCCCTATAGTATATCCTCAAGTAAGAATCAAGTTAATCAAGAGATGGTCAAGGACGCCAGTATTCTCGGCATGTCCAGTCACATGCTGAGATAACATCGTTTGAATATTTCTTTGAACATAAAGAACAACAATAATAAAATTGCGAAATAATATTCTTGATCTTGATGTGATTTGCTAACTCCTCTCATCATAAAAACTACACCTGTTCTAAAGACAACGTAGACGTGGGCAGGCGACTAGCAAATCATGCCAGGGATTCCTAACGTCATCTCTCTCACAATAATAAAAAATATACCTTCCGTTATGTACATTTTCATATTATGAGATCATCAAAAGCTTCTGCACAACACAGCACATTTGCACTTTGAAGCAACAGTTGCACGGTAAATTGGATTGAGGAATATTTCAGATGATGAAATTAAGATTGAAAATGTGTACCTTATTGAAATGCAATGAAACATAGGGAAAACCAGTTGTCTAACGGCTTGCTAACCTCGTATATGAACATGTCTAGTAATATTTTTGTTGATATGCATATAACCAACTGTCATCTGTCATTCAAGGATTCAGAGACTTTACGGAGATTATTAGCCTCATGATGTAGAGAGTGTTCGAATATGCGACGCTTTACATCTTACTCAATTTATATTATACAATCATGGTAGCGACAATGTACATGTGAAATTGATCTCTGTGCATATAAAAAAATACACTTTTTTTCTAGTACACAACCGCAAAATAAACACTCCTCCTAGATTTTCTCGTTGTTTTTCTGGGAATGGATCAGTGTTATTTTCTTATTTTGTACAAGTGATTTCTCATCATATCACATTGATTTTATTATGGTTAGAATAAAACAGTAATAGGATGCTTTACCACAGTCAACATCTTTCAAACCATATTGGTGTAAAAAGGTTTTTTCTCTCTTAAAAATGGAAAATACCTAAAAGGGTTTAAAGCTGATAATAGAAAAAACATTACATCGATTTTAAAAGAAAAAGTCATGCAAGAAATGTCATTTCTACCGTCACGCATATCTAGTATCATTGAAATCTGTTTTTGATGACGTATTAAGTTACGCCGTTAACAATCCCATTTAATTCAATCGTGATGTGATTTCTTTGTTTATGCATATTATTATACAAGTTAGCTTTGTCGTTATTCAATTTGGGAAATTTGTCAGGATTTATTTGAAGTAATGTGAAAGAATGAAAGAAATTTCACTGAAAGCTGACTGGCACAATTACCTATAGATATTTATGCTAAGGACATACTGATTGCAATGTTGTGCTTAATTTTAAATAACTACACATATCAATTTCAATTCATTCTATACGTATTCCCAGAGCTGAAATCAAGTAGACAATCCCCGATTCCTATAAATTGCATATTATGCATAATCGTATCGTATATTAAATGGTACATAGATACTTTAACTAAAATCATGTGATTGGATGAAGTTGTCAATTTTTTGTGAACTAAAATGACGAGCTATCACGCACTTATAGTTTATTAACATAGGCACACACCCCCTCATTTTATTAACCTAAGTAGTTAAAAAAGTCCACGATATGATCATATTTCCACCATACGCACAGTACGCATGTAAAAAAGTTCAATCTCGAGTTTCTAATTTTCACATAATCTCTAAAGAACTATTTAAATTTTTCATGTAAATTTTACAGTCATCGCATACAATCTGAGAGGACAGACGGATTACAGACCAACCCTTAGATGATACACCTCCCATTCACGATTTGAAATCAATGCAAACAATGAAAGTCTCATGTACCTGTTCCACCACCAAATTTCACCAAAGATTTTCCTCCCTTTCCCACAACGAATGTAATCCTGATAGAAGAGACAAGAATTAGCACACAAAAGGAAGGCTTAGTATATGAAAAAGAATTCAAAGTTTTAAGACATATGCAGTGAAACAAAATTGTCTGGTAAAACGCATTCCCGTCACACCACCACTTCTGCAATGCAAGTCCAAGGAGTATAAATTTATTAGAAATGGCACTCCTACGACATGACTCCTGTCTGTCTAACCCAAAGACTTCTTCCGGGCTCTTGAAAATATCAGGGAGAAAATGCAGAGAAATTAGGTAGGTTCGAGTATATTTGTTGCAGCCTTATGATCACACAACCGCAGCCAACTCACTCGTTGTAGACTTTGAACTTGACTTGATCTATAATTTAATGCTCCTAAATGTCTTGTACACTTCAAGTCACAAACAAACTACCATTCACCACGCTTCCTTTTTAGTGATAGCCTCATCCGGAAACAAACATTCAAACATTCCACTTGCTCAAATGTTTTGCTTGCATTGAATGCTTATTGCATGAATCTCTCGAATAAGGTTGTCTGTCACTCACATCGCAGAGACATAATATCCAATACACTGTACCTTTTTAAATACCATCTTTATAGAATGCTATTTAGAGAGAAAAACCATTCTCACTATTTACTTATACCGGAAGGAGACCTTAAGTGAAATGGGAAGATTAGAATAAGTGGGGATTATGAAGTTCAAGAAATTTCTTCCATCTAAGAAATGTGGAAAAGGATAATTTCCCATTTGCACACGTTTACTCAAGGCGATTCCAATTCGTTAAATCTGTTGAATTCCAACAAGATCTTCTGCGCATTACTGACAGATAGCAAGAAGAGGAGATAGAGACATGCTTAAAGAATTTGTGTAAAACCTAATGTGCACATGGTTTGTCCCGTTCCATTCGTCTTCTCACATGAATCCATTCCGCCTGCCGACTTCAAATACCATAAGCAGAAGAATCCATTTTAAATTCAAGACCAAAAAAGTGTAAATGCAACAGATGCATTCACACTGACAGACGATGCGAGGAAAAACGCAATTTGAAAAATACATGTTTGGTGATATTGCAAACATGCTTATCTCCCTCACTCTCTTTTCCTGAAATTCACATATTTTTCTTTTCAGCTCTAACGCGAAAGTAATCCTTTTAGATCTGAGTAAGCATAAACAAAGAAATGGAAAAATTTTAAAAGCGAGGAGCTTGAACTTGATAAAGAAAGAACACACACACGCACATATTGCACGCATACACACGTGTAATTGAAACGGTAAGGCACGTAGAATATATGAGCTCCATACTCCTTTATAATGTCTATTTTTCATTCGATCTGCATGGCAATGTGAGCACGATGATCACCAAACCGGTGCAAGGCTCTTCCTTGCTTTTTACCATCTACTATAAAGTTTTAAAGCACGCTTGGGAGCTTGTTAACTTCTTTGATGATAGAATACTCTGACTGTTTAACCTTGTCTGCTTTCTTTTCCTGATGGGGTACACCTATGATACAGATGGAAATGGAAGGAAAACGACGGAGCTGTGGCACCTGCCCACACTCCTACTTTAAGTGATCGTTAACGTGTTGGATTGTGTGGGGAAGGGAAATGCTGGCCGATTGAGGGTTTGATAGCCATCTAAATATTATGGAAATAATTCTCATGTAAAATACTTGGCATTTTCTCTCAATTTCATAGTTTCTTCGAAGTAGAGATAAACTTATGTTGCGCAAAAGCAGTCATATTTTTTTCAAAATGAAGTGGAGTGGTCAAATCCTAAATCACTTTATTGTAAATGGCATAAGGATTTAGGAAATAACAAATGATTTTTCATGAACGAGATACATAAAAGTTCTCGTAAGATCATTTTGCAGTTCCTTCATTCATTTATTTTTTGGTGTGAGTCATAAAAGAAGTACTAATCATTCTATTACTCATTATCCTCCGTAGGCGTTTATACTGTGCCGGATATACACATTTTCGATAGTAGAATGTAAACGAAACATACATCTTATTTTACGAGTCGGGTGTACGTACAGGCTCAAAATAGGCTTTGCGTATAAAAATAAAATAAAGGTATGAATTTTATTATTCTAGTACATTGTTACCGTTTACCACTTTTACTGTAATATTGCCAAGTTTTCTTTGTATGTGGGGGCGGATTTCTTTAAATTATTTATTTACTAGTTGAGCGATTAACAAATTGACTCAGTTTCCCAACACCAGATCACTCACTTGATAATAAAATAGCTCGGCATTATCTCTACAAAAGACTCGGGAACAATAAAATCTCTACAAAGGGTTTGTATGAGAGTGAGTGTGCTCAGGAATAAAATCTTATTGGATTCATCACTTTCAGCACTCCCTTCCATTCTCTCTCTGTGTGAGCATAATGGGAATAATGATAATATTGTGATTGTTATTATTATTACTTATCATAAAGGAATCTGCAACAATCATCTTACGGCTTGTCTACATTGGTAACGTTTGTAGAAACAAACACATAAAGTATGCTGTTGACTTGTGTAGTTTTCAAAGCAAACTGTAAACATCCACTACTGTTCGGCTGCATTGTACAAAATGAAAAGGCAAAAAGGAGCGATTATTTGCTTGAGAAACCATGAAATTATAATGGTCCTGAGGCGAGGGTTGTGCACACAAATTATGTGTTGTTGCACTTTACTTGCATATGCCTACATTAATGTGTACATACGTACAGTACAACTCCTTCTTAATGTGATATAGCAGTACTTGGATAATAGTGCTCATCCAGCTTTTAAAATTTATCAGAGAAGATACTTGAAATGGCTAAGTTTCTTGAAAGGTTCCTGTTCTTCTGTTGATTGCATTATGACGGCTGATGAAAGTACGGGTGGTCTTTGTGAAATGATCGAAATGTTATGTGCTTTACAGCTGCCCCTCTGGCTTTGCCACATGCGTGAACGCGTAAATATCTAAATGCGTTTAGACAACTACAACATTGGCATATTATCGTGTATGATGTTTATGTTGGCAAACCTCTTCCATGTGCACGCGCTCTCTATAATCAGCTCGTTGTATGTATCTTGTTCAAAAGTGCACTAGAAAAATGAACGTTTAACACTTTATCAACATGTTCAACTTTCAAGAGTGCACTAAATATCGAAAGAGAGTAAAACATACAAAGACTTCTCCGCTGCTCTCATTTCACGTGACAATTTGCAATTTCGGGAATTTAAAAAGGGAAATTGCTAAATAAGCGAGTAACCAGTTTATCTCCCTACTTGCCACCTTGACTTTGGAAAGGCTCATAAATCTTGAGAGCACACTTGCAGGAAATACTTTAGCTGGCATGTTAATGATAAAACATGTTGATCATATATCCAAATGCAATCATATAGCTAATGGATGAAAGTCATACAACACGGATCATAAAGAAAACCAAATCCAATAATGATTTTTGTTCAATTGAAATGTACAAGACGACTTTGTCCTCGGCGTTAGGCGAATGATACTTAAATATCGTGGAAGAACAATTCATTCTTTTTTATTATTGGCATTGCTTCATTTATTATTTAGTCCCACCCAACATGTAGACTATAAATACTTGTCTGTCAAATCACTTTCGAATGTAATGAGGTGGGATCATTAGGAGATTTTGAGTTGCGAGATATTCCACTGCATATCAATAATAAATGCAGTTATAAATATGATTACAGGATTACACTCATGCACCTTCCTACAAGTCATCGCAATCTTCTTCTGACAACTTGAAGAATATTCATGAGTGTACCTTGAAGCTTGGGCTGTGCTTGCATGATGCACACCAACCTTTTGAACATGTTAATCACGCTATCATCAAAGTAATTAAGAAAGGTAAACAAATGTTTATGATAATTTTTCAACTTTTCAGTAAATTAATTATTGATTCGTGATAAAAAATATGATCATTCCTTCTCCAAAATTTGTAATGTGCGTGTTGAGTGCGTAGCATTATATATATGCCTCAAGCATGCCCTTGCCTTAGTGCGTGTTCGTTACATTCTAAATTTCTAACTTTCGTGAGTCGAAGAGATTTTTCCAGTTTTCTCAAATTACCACAGAGCAAAATCTGTTTATCACGTTTTATCAACAGTTCACGATCTATGTTTCAGGGAATGAGGAACACACAACTACAAATTGTATTATGATATGCCTCACTTTTCAATAAGTAAATGATCGATTGCTCATTCTGATACTGAAAATTATGTAGACTCTGTCGTCATAAAAACTTGTTAAAATTCAAGAAGCAAAGGATGAAAGTGAAATGAGATGATGATAGCATTCCATTGCGACAGAATAATAGTTCAAGAGTAACTCTCTGATTATGGTGGCCTACCTTCCTGTACCGATTTTTTTCTTCAAATCTCCATAAAGATTCTTTTGATTAGTAGGTTGTCGAAGTTTATGTGTGTTTATGTTGCACTTATGATAATATGTAGGTTTCTTAAAAGAAAAGGAAGAATGAATGGAAGTCATTTTAGGTTAGCTAATAATTCAAAAGCTTTCTTCCTTTCTGTCATCTTGAAGCGTTGCTGATGCTCTACTGCTGTGGATCGGAATACCCATAGCATAGCCGAAATCGAAACCATTCACTCACAAATTACACCCAATCCCAATACCTGTATTTATTTTCAGTGAAAACAGTAAACAACACAGATATGCTAAGTTATGCACACACACATAGCTCGGATTGGATAAAAGTGGTTCCACCCATCAGTATTTGTGAAGTAGAAAAATGCACTACAGTAATCATAACACACGCGACATAGCTAATGAAGGGTATAGTTGTGAGATTGAATCTATGTACAGTTTCAGGTTGAATGTAATTTTTCGATGAAAGTGAAATAATCGACTCTTATTTGGCTAATACCTCTGGTTAATAAATTTTGCACCTGTGAGAAAAAAAAACAAAATGTGTGATAAACAGGATTGATTGAACCAATATTATTTTTTTACTCGAAGTATAGTTAAGGTTGAGCTTGTACCTATCTAATCTTGAGTTATTGCAGGCTTATGCTTGTATTAATGCTGCAACCTTACAATTTTCTTTGATATCTATATGTGAGCATCGAAATTCATACATCATCTTTGACTGCCTGATCGACAGACAACAGGAATAGGACGCCTTCTGTGTTTACTAGAAGCCTTTTCACAGTTCAGAGTAAAACTAGACGTGATTTCTACTTGACTTTGTGTATTATTAAGAGTAATAACATGGATATAATGAATGTGTGGTTGTTTCCGATAGGTACTTACAATGCAGAAATGAATGACTGCACCATCCCACTACTGGCGTAGTTAGATGAATGAACCATGCGATTCAGGTATTTTTGCAAGCAAAAACGCTAACTGTTCAGCCAGCCAGCAGACACATCTCTCTCATTCATACAACTTCTGACAATGACTTTTAGCAAGACGTATGCACTTCATGCACTTTACGCACATTACTGACAATCATAATTACACCTATGCAGTCTCATTTTGACAAGCATTTGGAACTAGTCTTAGGAGTATAATTTAGCAAATCGATTTTCTCGGAAATAATAGTCATTTCATCTTGATTCCACTGACTCTCTATGATATACAGAAAGACATGTGTTAGAATCATATGTGATTTTACATTATTTCTACTTGTTCATGAAGACTTGATGACGACAACTTTTTGTAGGTCGAACGACTATCTTAACGCCAAGCAGGTATATTACTGTAGAAAAAAAACAGCTCAACTGGGAAAAGAAAATGTTGTGATAATACCATCCCGCAAAGCAAGTCCCATCCGTATCTCATCTGAAAGTCATCGTTACTTTTTTTAACCTAGTCAAAATGACTATCATGTTTTAGCTACTTTATTGCGAGCAATTAAATTGGAAAAACCTGCAAAATCACTTACACCTTCTGCCTAAATACGGAAATTACCAAGTAGAAAATGAAGGGAAGATCAAGGATAATTGAAACTTTTGAAGATGCTACTGCACGAACTTAAACCATGCTAGTACTAACGTATAATTTATAAAGCGAAACCAACCTGTTACAAGTATATTACATTCCGATGATTTTCATGACAATATGAGACTGATGTGGAGACGTGCATAATCAACATGAGTAATTGCTTCCTATGTTGTACACAGAAGGGAAGTTAGGCGTGCGCCTTGATGAAAGGATATAATCATATATTGACTGTCTGGACGGCTGTCTCACTGTATCTTTTATCCGGTTTTTAAAGCTACTGAAATAGTAATTAATCTGTCGAGACAGACTTTGTGTTAATACCTTTGTACACAATGGGATGCTTTATGAACAAACTAAATGTTATTTTCGTCATCACACAGACGATTACATGCAACCGCGTGCTACCGCACAGTTTCTCTTTTTTTTTCTTACGATCAAGCCCAAGAAATCAGGGTTTCTTTGAACTGCTAATCTACACCGCCCCAAAATATGCTATTTCTACAATGAAAACACACTTGTAAAAATGGCTATGCAAATTTTCCATAAACATTACGATATTAGAAGAATAACATTACACGTATTCAATATATAGATGGACTTACAGTTTTTAAAATGAAATTTCACACACACTCTCGTCACCAAAATCCTCAGCATCAATTCACACGCAATCGTTCAAAATCACGGTGTGGCAGTATTACCGGCAATATATTAACAGTATCTTTTCTTTCTTTTTACTAGCTTACATATGTTTTTCACCCATTTCGCACCCTATTGAAGAATGTTTCATTCACAGTAAAATTATACCCACGCAGCACCACAAGATCACGTCTTGAATTTATACAATTGCACGACTGTTATCTATTTTCGGTAATATTAATAAAGCCGACGGCACGCTTGGAGTTCTCTCTTGGTTTAAGGTCGCTCACTCACAAATGTATTTTACTAATCGAATCTTCCAATGAGCGAGAGTATTCTTTGGACTGTTGCGTTTACACAATAAAAATCTAACAAAACTGTTAAGGAATGAATGTGTCTCTCGAATTCACACAATCCCTTCGTAAAATCCCATATCCCTCATGAAAAGGAACACACCAGACTAATTTCATGAATTTAAAAGCATGAAGGTAGGACAAAAAATTGCAAAAATCTGGTATTTCACAATTTTATCTTAAAGAACAAACACCTTTTTGCCATCGTACAATCAACCGCACTATGCAACGTGAGATGATACTACGACGCTCTTCGGCCCTTTCCCGTTCATTACGAGTTCGACATTGTTGCATACAATCTTAGCCGAAATAGGGGCATTATGCATGCATGCATGCAACAGGAAAGTGGTGTGCAATATTACCTTATTTTTTCTCGCAAAAATGTGTATCTCTGAACAGATTTTCACATGTATAAAAAGGCACTGTGCACACAGGTTGGAAAAATGGGTGTCAGATCGTCTGCCGCTAAATGCATACCACCACACCACCGTAATAATAACAACAATAATAACACAACACTACACGCAGTCTTCCTTCAGTGACTCTCTGAAATAGACTGAATGTTTTTGCCTTGTCGTCTCAAGCACACCATCATTCCCTATTGCCTTCCATTGGATCTCATCATATTGTTGCGAGTACGCTTAGGCATCTCCTTCGCTATATAAGTGCACGAAAAGTCTATTTACGAAGAAACGTGTGAACTGCCGGAGTAGCAGCGGCCACTTTGCTACTGCACAGCATACAGCTACATTGTGGTAAAATCTTTGCACAGTGATTCACTAATGTATACCGTATAGGTAGTGAGCAGGACTAATAAGAGCAAAAGCAAATAATGTTTTAAGGATTTTTCTAGTCTCTCGAAGCAAAGGAGTCTTTCATCCTTCGTTTTTTGTTCTGGTTGCATTAAAACGCAACACTATTAATGTGGCCGTCAAGAGATAACGAAAAAGTTACCTGAGCACTCTTTAGCATAATCGAGATTTTTAGCATTTCTAATGATTCCCAGCGGCATATGAACGAGTGTACATCACTGTTTCAGCGGAAGACAAAGCTGTGTCGTAGGTTATTGAGGATCCGGTACTCTTCTTAAAGACGCAATTATATATGCACTTATTATGCAGAATTTGATCAACTGATCTGAGAAAATGGTAGTTAAATTAAGAGGTGAGTGCGCATTTACGGGATGTTTTGCCATCTGGTTCCGCTGTCATTTAAAATCATTAAGGGTACATCTTGCAGAAAAGTTATTTCTGCTTAACATCGCATCATAAGTAGTCAGGGGAGTGCAGAATATTATTTGACGGCTGAGCTGTATAAGGTAAACGATGGTCATCAAGAATATCAAATTAGGACCATATGTGCAGGTGCACACCAACATGACTAATTGTTATAGCTTCGGCAAACGCGCTCTGCAGCATTTAGGAATTTAATTAAAAACTTTCAAACTCCAATCAACATGCCTAATTACTTTAGGGAAGCAATGCTGCAAATCAAAAGTTTTCATTGAGCGTAAATGGTATTACCACATATTTAATATTCATTGATGACAAAAGCCATTAAAATTACTTCCCTTAAATATTTTTTTGCACAAGTTTACACATTTCTTTTTATTCCTTGTTTTCATGAATATTGTTTGTAATCATACAAATCTTGTGTATAAGCACAAATGAATTTTACTCATTAAATGATGACGAAAGAAAAAACATTAAATTAAGCTGCTGAGAAAATCTTCCATTTGTGTATCATCTTGTTGGACGTAAGAACCCATTATCTCATTTCCATTCTCATTTAATGGCAAGGTATCCCAGAAATTCATTCTTGCCGAGAAAGGTTCCTCAATGAAACCGCACTTGTCATTTATACTATAGTACATAAGAGCTTCATCCCCTTTCACCTGATCTGGTGTGATTCTTGTCCATTCTTGGTTACTCCATACTGCCGTAGGTTTCCTACACAAAAGATTTCATCCAACAGGACAAAAAAATATTTAAGCATATGATGATAATACACTGCGATAAATTTTTATGAGTAGAACATGAAATGATGTCGTTGTCTTTAAAGTTATAAAAGGAACCGTTAATACTTACCCATCTCTGGCAAAAGAAACCCAAAGTTTGACGAATCGCTCTGAAATATCTCCATCGGTTGTATTCAGTTCAATGTCTTTAAATCGCTGAGTATTAAACAAAAAGCGGAGCTCATCGCCTTCACTCACGCCTTGAAAATGCAAAAAATAGAATTCTTTAGATGTTTCTTCAGCTTCACTTAGTTTATCACAACATACCATAAATGGAAAGCTGCTTATTATGCAATCTGAATCGATAGTTTTTTATGTTTGGTTGAAACAAATGAATCATTTTGTCCGATACACGAAAAACTTTGTACACACGAATGATTGCTTTAAAACTACTGTATACTGAATTGTATAGTACAAAACACCAGCACAACTCACCTATAATCTCGGCATCATCACCTAACGCGAATTTGGTATGGGATTGTTTTCCTCTATAAGTGAAAACGTACATGTAGACAGGAATAGCCTCATTGGTTTGAACATGCATCAATGCAGCGGTCCTGATTCCGTGGTTGAAATATCTGTCCGAATACAGGTTGGTTAAGTTAGCTGCAGTGCTGTTCCCGATATCCTTCGTTCCGAAGTAGTAAGCTCTTATTTGGTTGGACACGGCATCCGGCTCAAGAGCTGTATCTTTGAACATGAATGTAGTCGGCGCTATGCGATGCCAGTCAACGTTTATGTCCTCTAATAGTTGTGGTACTTGTAAGACACCTAGGAATAAATAAGATACATGGAATTTTATTAATTTTATTGTGTAAATAAATGTCTCAAATGAATCCAATCATGATAGTTTTCCTTACTCCATGCATCTAAAAGACAGACATCCTCGACAACTCCAACCATCCATGGAGCTGCGTCGTTGATCTGCCCATTTTTCATGAGTTGATATGGGGTTTGAGTGATGAACGCCGACAAACTATCGTCTACTTCGACGGAAGGGGCAAAAGGAGTAATTGGATCTGTATTCCATTCCTGAACAGTTTCGAATGTCAGAATAATTTAAATGATGTCATTCAACTAGTGTAGATCATATGGAGAAAGTGGTGTATATATATTACTATTGACTATAAGCATACGTACATATAAATCTTTCATTTTAGCCGCAATCACACGCGCGTCATGACCTTGCAAGCAAGTGAATAATTCGCTCATGTCTGTCGTAGGGCAGTTCAAATACGTTCCTAGTTTCTTCGCCATTTTTCTGGGAGATCGGGTGAAAGCCCATGGGGAAAGAGCAGTTCCGGACATTGAGATTGCTCTAGTAAACAGTCCTATGACACGGTAAAACAAAAAAGTTAAATTAAAAAAGAAATGTGATGTTTTAAGACACTTCTAAATAATTG
Source organism: Sinodicranocentrus sp. ZH6 (assembly GCA_027743935.1). NCBI lineage: Eukaryota > Metazoa > Arthropoda > Collembola > Entomobryomorpha > Entomobryidae > Sinodicranocentrus > Sinodicranocentrus sp. ZH6. The sequence continues at coordinate 18,239 of JAHZNA010000526.1, read as the reverse complement.
CTAAAATCTTCCTTTTACCTTTACTTCTTTCAGACAGTAAGTGGTAATGAACTGACGCACCGCCAGCAGACTCTAAAATCAAACCATTATATTACACTCATTATTTCTCCATTTCCAACACTCTGGGGACCCAGTAATTGAAAAAAAAAATTAGAAACAGCAAAGTGTTTTCGAAATACCTCCAAAGATGGTCACTGTGTTGGCTTCACCGTTAAAATGGTGAATGTTATCTCGAACAAATTGTAAAGCTATAACCTGGTCTTTTAATCCCATATTTCCTGAAATATGTTTATTATTCGTTAAAAAACTTGTTTTTGTAAACTTTTAACGGTAATTTGCTAAATATACACAAACCTTTAGCATCAGAACCTCCTTCCGTATTCAAAAACCCTGAAATACAATTTACACATCAATTGACTAACTAAGAACTTTTGCGTTTAATGATCATTAATCCTTTTACACGATAGCTTACCAAAAACTCCTAATCTGTAATTAACCGTAACAAGAACGACATCTTCATCCATCATGTACCTTTCTTCAAAATCCTTACTTGTTCCAAACATGAAAGCCCCTAAGACATATTTAAGGGGTTTGAAACAACATTGACTCATATCAAATACGATTAACAATTTACTGAACTGAAAATACCTTGATGAAAGAATACCATGACTGGGAAGCGTCGCGTTTGGCTCTTCTTGTTAAGTTGTAGCTAAAATGAGAAATATATCGCTATTGTTAGCTATCATCTTCGATAAATTTTCACACAAGACTCAGCTAATGAAACATTGCAACAAACTTTTGGTGTGAAGATATTCAAATGCAAACAATCTTCTTCTCCTTCCACTTGCTCTGTTAAAATATTGTATTGAATACAAGATGGTCCATATTCTGTCGCGTTTAGAACTCCCGACCAATCTCCCGCAGGTCCTGCTTCCTTGAAACGTTGGAATTGATCTGTTCGGATGGCATAGGGGATTCCTTTGAATGCATAATACTTTCTACCACGTCGAGACTTCAAGACTGCAGGTCGTATTTCACCGGGAATCAATTTCACAATAGGGCCAAGTTCTGGTGCTGGGGGAGGAGCATCCATTAATGATTCTGGTGCCTTTACTTCGACTGCAATTGTTGTAGTTGGTGAGGGAGCTGTAGTTGTAGTGGTAGTAGGGGTAACGGGCGCACTGGTTGAAGTATCAGCTTTTGGAAATGAAGGAGCCCTCTTGGTTGTGGTTGTTGGCTTGGTAGTCGTATACACACCATCTCTTTTCGCAGTTGAAGCAGAATCTTGAGAGGTCACTGACGATCTTACTTTTAAAGGTACGGGGGGACTCGCTGGGGTATTTGTTGTAGTAGGAGCGGATGTGGCAGGTTCAGATTTTGTCTCCAGCTTCACCGTCGTAGGGGAAACTTTTGGTGGTTGAGTTTCAGTGGTGACATTTTTCAATGTTGCTTCAGTGCTAGTACTAGTCACTGTTACATTTTCCGCTTGAGCAAGATGCAACAAACACATTGCACCAAGGGCAAATGTAATGAAAGATTTTGAAAACAGCTTCATTTTAAGAGCGAGCTAAAGTCCGGGCTAGTGAAGCTTCAGAAGTCAGGAAAACACTAAGATTTCGCCAGACACAATCAATAAGATTATACTTGAAGATAATACCATATACGTACCTAATAAGCTCTACCATGTAATCCAGCAGGAATCATCAACATCTGAAAACCAGATTACTCATGCATAAGAACGTTTACATGCAAATGATATATTACTTATTGGATTGGATCCTATCATGCTGAAAGTGTAGCATCCTTCAAGAATCTAAATGCCATGGAAGAAGTTTGTATGGATGGTTGCATGCTACATGCTAGTTTGTACACAACTACCACATCCAATTTCGCCACTCCATTATTACAATAAAATTATTGAAGACAGCAAAAAAAACACAGTAAACAGGTTTCTCAGGATTTCTGGATACAACAGCAGTCATCTTTTTACTTTTAGAGTACATTGCCTTCGACGAATTGGTCTTACTAAGCTGCTTTGCCGTTTCTTTCTTGATTTTTATCTTATGCACAAGTACAACACTATCTTGTTCATCAACAGTAATATTCTGCAAGAATGATTCAGAACAAAGAATGTCCAGTTCCTTTTAATTCTCTTGTATATCTTCTACATACTATAGATAGAGCTACGTAAAGATGCATGTTTACTAATTATGAGTAACCTGTACTTTCTATATATATAACATTTCATTCTCGGAATCGTTTACTATTGCAAACAAGAATATATGCAGGTGTGCCTTTAATGACGTTTAACATGATTTTCTAATCGTAGCCTTGACCATCTCATTACCCCACTGCCACGTGAAAATATTTTATTATTTAGACTATTTTGAAAGTAGTCATACATAACTAAACACGTATGTGCTTCGGTATTGGTTTTTTATTGTGATAAACACGTTTACAAGGAAAGTTCACTTACGATTAGCTAATAGTATGTTGTTCATAGTAAAATTTACACAAAAATTGTATTGAGAAGAATAGAGACAAGCGTTGTGTTGTAACATCATCTCGAGGTTGGTAGAAGTTGGTCAGGCAGTTGTAATAACATCTAGGTATACCTTAAGTATTTATTTAATTATGCATTATGGATAGACAATTCCATATGCATAGCTATGATTAATCCTAAATTATTACTTTGATACGGTTCAGAATGGAACATTTATCAAACACTTGGGATTTATTTTAAGTCAAAGCATCACTACAAATATTTTTCGCATATTTCACTACACTAAACGCTAGGCATCTCGAGATACACTTTGAAATCACAGCTTCTCAGTTGATTCAAAAGGAATTTTCATTAACCTATTCATCAAAATTGGATTGTGGTTTGTATTGTAGAACAAATGAAAGTTACATTATACGCATAGTACTCTAGGGTTTAAGGTATTGCTGGAACTGTGTTAGACAACGTGTTAGTTTTTTATTGCAAAGGAAATACAATATATTAAACATAAAATGGTGGGTATTTTACAAAGTCTTTAAAAACTCTGCGTGTGAATAATGAAATTATATGAGTAACAAACTTGACGGAGGGTTAAAATTATTAGTATTGAAACCTCAAGAAACGACAAAAATCTTACGTGTATTTCAACTAAAATCTAAAAACATTCGGGTCATCCCACAACTCGTTAAATGTTATCCACAAAATAAAGCACCAAATTTCCAATTAAATTTCTCCTACATATATTATTTTCAATTTCAAGTGCGTTTCAAATAGCTTTGTTTTGATTTGCTGAAATCTGAGAAAGGCTACAAATCGGCTTGTAGCAAAAACCCCAGCAGAATTCGGTAATTAGAAACATCGTAGTAATTGGCAATTGCAGAAGTCATGGGAAATAGCTAATATCACAGATTGGTTTGTAGAAGTAGAAAAGGGTAGTTTGGATGAAGATGAATTTCATCTACACGAATGACAAAACATTTTCAAAATTGAAAAAACATGGTGTAATTCTAAAAAAGTTTATAAAAGTAAAGGCACTACAGAAAACTATAACCACTAAATAATCCTACATTTTCGTGTAACGGGAAGCTGTAACCTGAAGAGATGGCAAAAGTTACTGTTTTAGCACTCGAGACAACTCTTAAAAACTATACTTTCAGAATATTACAAAAATATTTAAGGTAAAAAATCATGTTGTACACCGGTAAAATTGTTTGTCTGAAACATCAAGTTGATCTTCATGATTGAAAGATGTGCAGATGAAACACAGACATTTGTGACACGTTTATTGAAACTTGATAAATATTGCATATAGGGATAGAACCAGAAACCATACCGATTTACCAGCCTACATCCACTCTACATTTAAATGCTTTGGAATAGTTAACTATATTTTAATTTGACATAGTACAACAACTAATGGAATGATTAAAGCATAGCAAACTTGCTCATCATCTGATATTCTGAGTGTGAAATTGCAGTTCAAAAAAGGCCAATTGGCTATCTGCTACAATAACAATGAGTGATAAATCCAAAGTGAAGTCGGTAGGAAAGTTTTAATATTGTAACGTAATATTACAACTACAGTTTAGCACAAAAAAACTACATGACACTTTAATCGGGTTGAGATGACCCTCCAGAGGACACCCCCTTTTTTGCAGTTTCTTCTGAAGCCTTCTCGCAAGATTCGGCGTCCCGCTTTAAATTCTCAATTCCTTTTAAAATCCTCTTCATATGACCAACTTTTGTCACTCCTAATTCCCGAAGATCACGCCTTTGAAGGGCAATAAGTTCGGCACCCCGAATGTCATGCCGGAGAAAACTAACTTTGTATTCATTGAGTTGTAAATGTTCAAGCCATTCGCTGACTTCGATTGTTGTCCATTTATCTACAGATTTCGCGTCTAGAAAGCCAAACAATACATATATTTGAAGTTGAAACAAGTATTTTGGAACCAGTAAAACGTTGATGGATGTCTACAGATAAATATACCTGATGACCCATATTCTTCGCTGAAACCATCAGAAAAGCATTCTGTGGCAGAAGCATCAGTTTCATCACCTCTTTTATCCTTCCGGAACTTTAGCCTGAAAATCCCCTTGGAATGTCGTTTCCTGTCCAGCTACATTCATATCACACAAACCCTTGAAATTATTACAGACAGAGTATATGAACACATACACAAAGGACACACAGTGTGCAGTAAAGCCAGCTTGAACAACATGTAATGCAATCATAAAAGAAAGCTAGCCACATTTATGGACACGTTTACTTTACCTCGTCCTGCTCTGTCGGACTTGGAGACATCATCGAATGCTTTTGCTTCTCCTCCCAAGCTTTCAGAGATGTTTCCAAAGCCTAACGTAAAAGGGGAGAAGTCACAACTGTTCAATCTCTTAAGTACAGTAAATCCAAAGTGACAGATAATGATTTTGTAAATACCCGATTACGACACAGCATTTGCATCCTGTTTCGATGTACAATCCTGATCACACCAGGGGGTTGAAGCCATGCCTCTCCATCAACCTAAGCGTATAACAAACCAAGAGTTGACAATCGGTTTAGTCAGCTTTTGTTTAGATAACCGTACGTGAAGTTTCTATAATTCCATACCTGAACAGGAATGGGCTCATCTCCAAGCATTGTAATTTTAACTTGGTGACACTGAGCGATTCGGTGGTGTTGTAAATTAATCAATCTTGATGCTGCCATTTGCATTGTGTCAAACACAGCAACTACTTCCAGAATTTTGTCATCGAAAGACGGAGCCAGGAAGTAATCATCCTCTTTGGTGCCACCCCAAAAGTTGGTTCCGCCCATAAAACTACACCATACACAAAAAAATCAGGTTAGCACACTTGCACCATTAGAAAGCTAACTAGCGCTTGTTTCGCTGAGTACCTTTGGATATTTAAAATAACAATTCCTTGAAGACTCGGAAGTGGCAACCGTTTCCCATCACACTCCAACTGTACACGTTGCTCTAGATTTTTACAACTTTTCTGTAAAAACTCCTTTCCTCCTAGCACCCCATACCACATGAAATTACGAGTTCTGCTCCGGCATTTCTCAGGATGCTCTTCGCGTTTAAGGTGAAAATCGAGGGTGATTTTAGCGTCAATTCCAATTCCAAAGTAGTTGTTCATCACGCACTTCTCTTCAAAGCCGAGCATTAGATCATCAGGATCGATTTCTGGGTCCATTAGAGGACTAGCTACAGCACAGATTGTATCAGCATTCGCGAGAAGTACTTTACTCACCACGCCACCGGAAGCCACAGCAGGCCAAGAAGGATGACTTACTAATGGGTTGACAATTGGTAATGTCTTTCTCTTTTGATAGTGAGAACTAGATTTGTTGGGGGAGGAATGAGCAGAGGATGAGAAAGGTGAGTTGGCTGCAGAAGAATACGTGCCTCCATCTGATGCATCGCCTTTCGATGATTTCGGACTTGTGGGAATTTCTACTTCCAAAGGTTTTAAAAGCGAACCCATTGAAATGCGGCGTGAGGCTCTTGGACTAGCCCCCCTGGGAAAGGCTTTAGATCCAGGAACAAGCAAAAGTGTAGCTTCACCTGCAGTTATGGCTACTGGGTTTGCATTTGCAGGTCCGGACAAGTCATTGTTATTGCTAGCACAACTGCTGTCCTGTCCGATGGAAATGTCATTATCTGCTTCAATCAAGCTTTCGTCTGAATCCTTCGGTGTTCTCACGGAGGATGAGGGGGACTCAACTTCAATTTTTGGGAATTCTACCTTTAACTCTCCTTCCTGTTGGGCCCCTACTGTATCGGAGTTTTCTGTCTTTTCTTCTTTTCCAACAACCACGTCATCGCTGATGTCACTTCCGTCAATCAATGGAATGTCGTTTCGATCAAAATCAGCCACCTCGTCTTCAAAATCCTCTGCGGAAATAGTGCTCGCATTGGTCGAGGCATTGGAAAGTTTCCTTGCTTGGTCTGCAAACACACTAGGCACAGGTAAAGTCACGTTGGGGTCAATTGGGCTAATACTACTACTGGCACATTGGTTTGAGTAAGAGTGTGCTGAAATGGTTGCATCAGGGTTCACACCTATTCTACTATTATTTGGATGCGAACTTTCGTCTCCTTCCTCTTGAGCTGCTTTATCACTTCTCGTTGATGTCTCCTGATTATCCGGACTTGATACGTTGTCTTTTGTGACTGGGAATTGATGCTGCATTGTGAGAGACATTGGGCGAACGACGACAATCCTGTGGTTGTGAGATGCATTCTGCTCGTCCAATGTTTTCTCAGCGTGCTCGATAATTTGTCGAACAGCTTTCTTCAAACTGTTTGCTCTTGACATGAGTGCTTCTCGTTGTCGAAACTTATTAACTTTTCGCCCTGTGTGACGTGTCGAAGGGCCTGTAGAGTGAGATTGCAAATCTTGAGTCTTTTCACTAGTTGTACTTTCAGGTTCTGCTTGTGCTTCCTGAAAATGCAAACATTTTATTCATCCCGTTTTATAAATCCTCCAATCTTTGTAATACGTGCAAAGTCAAACAGTTTCTACTTTTTTCCAAGCACATCCTAACCCCCTTTCAAAGATAGGGGTAATCCGACAATTTGGAAATGGGGCTTAAGTGGTCATAGTAAAGTGCTTCTATTGAAAAGTAGGATATTTGAGAAAAAAGTTAATTTTCATACAAACCTCTTCTTCCTCCTCGCGAGGACTTGACGGCTCTGTCTCCGTGCTTTCACCCATCGTTTCCGTTTCTTCTTGCAGGGTTTGAAGCAACGAGTCCAACTTTTGGCTGAGTGTAGCACACTTTTCATTAATCTCTGAATCAGCTGCTGACGTTCCTAGCTTGCCAATCATATCTCGAACAGTTTCACAAAGCACCCTACACACAAAATACAAACAACTTTGTTCATTCTGTGTGAGCTATAACTATACAGCAGAAAATCGCGGAAACGTGAACCCATCATGAAATAATAACGAAATTCAACATCACCCTCGGGCAAATTATGGGCTTTTATTCAACTTTCATCAGCATCTATATTGAACCCTTGGAAAGAACAAACTCCCTCCTGGCTTTTCTTTCAACAACAGAAGTGGTTTAGTCTGGGCAAAGTCAAACAATTCTGTTTTGTTTCTCTACAGCTTTTCACTAATCCATAATGTATTTCCAACTCTGGAGTTATGGAAGTTTAATCAACAAGATTATTATTGAAAGAGAAATCAAACACAAAATATAATCATTTCTACACTTAAAAAGCAAAGTAAAAGAAGCGAAAGTTTGGGAAAAGGTACAAAGCCACGCTGACATCCTGTTTCTGACAGAATAACAGAAAGCCGTGTACAAAGCCTATGTCTGAATAAAATCCTTTCTTTTCACGATTCCAACTGGCTGTTGAAATCCCATTGAGACGCTAGTGAAAGAATGAAGGAGGGGATGACATCTTATCATAATGCCCATATCCTGTTTTGTCTACTATCCAATCTCAGAAACACAGCTCTGTGACATTATATTATTATGCATGTAAATCTTGAATAATAATTTCTGCCACCTTCAGGAATACTTTAGTCCTTTATAACTGAATTCCCGTTTTTACAATCTCTCTATAATAAAACGTACACGGTTCGAATGAGAATGTAGACCGTTTTTGTGTTGTTCAAAGTTCAAATCGGAGATAATAAAAGGCTGGGTGCACGGGACGTCACAGATCTCGTATAACACTGCACTTGCTTTTCCCTAGCTTACATAAATGCATGTCGCTGACATTTATCATTTCACCCACCAAAGCTCTCAACGACCCTACAGGCAGAATGAAAAAAGTCAAGCCAAGTATCCCATTATTCGAGGGTTGCATGGAAAAGTCAAAATTCCCAGCCGGAACGACGACACTCTGATAATGTCTAACACAAGCCAAAAAAAGCAGGCGTTCCGCAAAACACACATACAACATGGGTAAAAATGACAATGCACCATTCTCTTCCCACTTCATGTATATGCGGGAAAGGATGTGATATCTTTCATTTCATGTCCAATTCGACCCCGTCATAAAAGTGGCTGGGAATTTCTGTCATCTTGAGAATCATTACTGGATACATATATGCACGTAGATGGGTAGGAAACGACTCGTGTGACAAAACAAAGTATGCTGATGAAAGTGAAAAACTTACTTTACGAGGATGGAATTTCACGAGCATAATCCATTTGTCTAAAAAATGTGGAGGAAAGACATATATGGATAAGAATGGGAAAATACTAACTTTGCTGAGCTGATTACAGCCTGATGCTGGTCCGACTGGAGAATGTTTTGGAGATGGGAAACAACTGAATCTTCGTAGTGAGCAATTTGCGGTTTCTGTTGCCCCAAGCTGCGAAGACCATCACTGCAAGCTGGTTTGAGGAGAACTCCTCTCTCGAACGTCATTATGCTCCATCTACAATTACACATTTTCAAGATTGTACGTTATAAGAATTTCAAGTTACACTAGTTCATTTTTCAAAGAAGGAACACTATAATACCAAGGGATACTCTTGCCAACTAACAAATGACCATTGCAGATGTTGTATCATATGATATTCGTAAAGGGCATTTGTACCTGTCAAGCATTTTTGTGGTCGCCTTTTCATACTTTTCCAGGAGATGAGATAAGTTGGTATCATCATCGCACGATGCTCCCCATCCTAAAACTCTTGCTAGGTCATTTCCCGTTCCTAAAGGTAACACTCCAACTTGGCACTGTCTCTGAAATTTCCAGAAAAATGGATTGTGGAAATAATCCTGGTGCAAATGTGCCACTCCATCAAGAAGAGATTGGCGAGATCATCATCTTTTCATGTCGTCGACACGAGAGAAGAATTTAATTTGATAAGTGAGAAACATAATCTGCAAAAAGAGTGAAAATACATAATGCTATCCGTTTCCAGCTCACAGATTTCCGCAACGGGAAAAAAATTTATGGGAAATAGAAAAAAGAGGGTGAAACATAATCTACATAAATTATAACAGCTGCATATATAGAGTTTCAACGAAGGACACGTTACCTCAGAACTGAGCCACAGGTTTTTTCACATGCATCACATTTCGCTGACACTGGCAGATTTCCCTCAAGCCATTGATGCGGAAGGGAAAGCGTCTGAAAAAGTAATATCAATTTTATCCTCTCTGTTACCCTCCTTGCAATTTATGTTAACTCATTCTCAAATGCATCACGATTACACAGAAAAAAGTATAATCGCTGGCAACGGGAATAAAAAAGCAGAGAAGCGTAGCAGTTCAGGCGCCAGGGTGTGAAGAGAATTTAACTTTGTTTATTTATGTATAAAGCCATCGTTATCGTAAATGATACGAGTGTGATACAAAAATCATCCTTACTCCATCCGTTTCTTCTATTATATCCTTTCCCATAGAAGCAAGGGTGGTCCATTTGCAATTAGCCTGGGCCTTTGATGCACACTTTTTGTGAGCTTTAAATTTACATATTTCACAACTGAGTCCATGTGATGTCACTCCTGAAACAAAGCCAAAAATCGAGACATTCAGGCTCAAGTTCAGGATCATAACACGTTACGAATAAATGATGCGAATGAAGAGACAGAAGAAGCTTTGTTCCAAATGAACGTGCTCTGTTTGACTAAAGTTTTATAAATATAGAAGTCTGATACAAAAATAGGACGAGCTTGGCATACGAGGCATCATTGTAAACTCATGAACTGTATTTTGCTCTGAAAATAGAATAGATACAAAGGAGATTTTCTCAAGAACGCAGCTAACATTCGACAGAACAAATTCAGGATTTTTTTCACCTAATCTTTTAAAAAGAAATATTTATTACCAACAATACATATTAACTGGAGAATGGGATATTTCATATTGTTACTTAAAGAATATACAAGTCTCATTAAACTTTTGTAATGGAGCAGCTCACGTCAAAGACGAAGAGTTTTTTACCCGGAATGGGCTCAAAGAAGGAATGATCTGGCATTTATTTCTTCAAAACGATACTCATTTTTTCTCGAAAATACTCGATTTTCTCCTTTTCTATAGATTATTTAAACATGATTTTATCTCCAACCATGATGGGTGGTATTTACAACAGAACTTACCAGGTTAAAACCGAATTAACGTTTCATAAAAAGTTGGGATTCACAAAAGATGCTTTTACGCACTTTCTTTGATTTCCTACAGGCTTAAAGAGCAAAATATCAAAGATTTTTTTTCACAATACATACAAAAAGTACGGCTTCAATTTTCACTGAAATTGTTGACTCCATAAGTTCACTGAACCTATACTCACGATTATTGGCATACGGGAAAAGAGTGAATGAATGGCAAGATATTACAGAAAATTGACGGGAAATGTCACCCGTGAAAGTGAAACATATTTTTGTCAATTTCTACGAGCAGTTCTGACACTATTGACAAGCACCATTTCGCGGTGTGTGGGGCAATGATAGACAGCACTCCAGTGAGCTTTTAGTAGGATTAAACTTGGCAAAAAAAGATTCACTTTATGCTGTCTTTCCAATGCTTTACAATAATTTCCTACTATAGGTTAATTTAATTTCTATACAACTCAAATTACTCACCACACAGCTGTTCCCGACAAATATTACAGTAACTTGGACGAGCATGGGAGGTTGCATACCAAATGTGAGCTCCACACAAAAGCTGTGAGTGGTCCCCAGTCTAAAGCAATTAAAGCATAAGTAAATACACAACACTAACCTTGCCAACTTGTGTGCATCATAAATTTCCTTGCATAAATATAAGTTTAAAAAAACATATTTCTCTCAAACAAAACCCATTGGGAACGGGATAGCACCATGTCATTTCTCACCAAAATTCAAGAACAGGGATGTCCCTATAAAAGTGTTTAGGAATGCATGAAATTACCTCGTAAAAGCTGGCATTACTAGCAGTCCGAATTGCATGAATCCATTCTTCCATTGCCGGTCGACTATCTGCAGCCAAGATTAGAATACGGTCGCGCGTAATCACCTACCAACAAAAGTAGTAAAGAATAGAACACTTTACGCGTAAAATTTATATAGATGCATTTTATTTCCTGGCAAGATACATTATGCGCACTTGTGCTTTGCATTTATCAAGATGATTCTGTTGTGCCACTCTGCGCGAAACATGTAATACCTTATCTCAGTCTTCACTCCTCAATTTAACCTAAATCAAGGCCCAACCAACAAATGAAAACAAGACTGGAGAACGCACGTAATCAACGTGCTCACCAGAGAAGAGGTAAGTACCTCCTAATTCTGAGCCACCGCGTTTTATGGGCTTTAGCGCAAACAAAACTTTCACTGGTTTTCACAACCCCGCCTAAAGTCAAGCTAAAGATGGTGGGGGACCTATCAACCGCGTTTCTTTTAACAAAGTTGCAAAAGAAAACCCCCAAAATGCTCTTTTCTCCTCCATCCATCAAGAGGAAGAAGCTTTTGTAAAGAAAAAAGATACACAGATTGTGTACGTCACTTACGAGGGCCACGAACACTTAAAGCACTTTCTGTAAACAAAGGCGTAATTGGACTTCAAAAATGTTAAGATAAACGTGACAGATGTAATTTGGAGAGTTGCGGTTACAGTGCAAATACCCAAGGAACTTGTTACCAACACAAGGGAAGACCTCTTAGACTCATAACTAAATAGTCAACTTTGTTCACTTTTAGTCCTCACACATTCATACACCAGTTGAGGTGGAAGCACACCCTGAAAACAGAAGGCTGTCGAGAGAATAAATCAGTGAATGTGGAGTAATGCTCTCTTAATTCTGGACCTATTCCATATTCCATAAGACATTATCATAAATTAGCCAAGGGATCACCTCAATAGGGAAAGACAGTTCCCTTAAAATGTCTCAAAATACAACCTGAGGGACTCCCATCACCGGCAAGTACATTAGACACGAGGAGTGGGATGGAACATCTCTCTACAAACTGGATGTGTCGAGGGGAGGATAAATTACGACACGGTATGGTTGCAAACCTGATGTGACGTGTACATTCTACACTGACTTTCTTTCGCAACACCAACCTTTCCTTTTCCTTATCCTTCCATTTCTGCTTGGAGCGGTTTCAACCTGGAATACAAGCTTAAGGCAAATTTTTGCCATTATTTCGCCAGTCCAGGGAACGCATCACTCTCTTTCTCTCTCTCTCTCTCTTCCCTTACTCTCATGTTCCCTTGGGGTAATGTGGCGTCCAATATTTATGAAGGTTATATGTACAGATACGTACTCCCATACCTGACTAATGTACACTTTGGTTTCTTAAAAGGTCTCATATGAAGGCAGGAATTTCATGGTAGTAAAAAAACCACATGCAGTAAAGCAGTGATACGAAATCCCGCATGGGTTACATGGTACGAACTGGAAGTTCGATTAAAAGCTTCAGTTTCATTCGCTCTTTCCCTTCCGTTTTCGTTAAATATATAAAAGTGAACATTCCTTCATTGCACACAGATGAATACTTATCCACATGAGCACTCCAGTTTTCCCTGTTTTATGTGCTTTTTAGAGTTAAAACAGGCAGATACAAAACACAAGTTTATATAATCATGGAGCACAACAGCGCGGAAAAATAAAGTCAGAGGTGTTTATTTCGCCCTATGCGCCCCGCTTCTGCTCTTCTATTAATTATTCTTAATGCATACACGTAACCAGTAACCGGCTCCAGTGGTAATCACGAAGGCTGCAAATTGTTCCACTCCCGTAATTCCAAAACAAATGCGTCCAACAGCTACACGTATTTTCCGCCAAATCCCACCGAATAGTGAAAATTGAAATGCTTAAGTATAAGATAATAACTATCTCGTTTCACAAACACCCAGAGAAAGTGAAATGATGGCATCATTGCTGAGTGACCCTGAAACTCCACAACGTTTGGAAACTAAAAGGACGAATGATATCCCAGCAGTGTTTATTATTGACCACGGTTATGAATGTTCTATTTCAAATGAGAAGCGTGAGAAATTATGGAGCTAGCGCCATTTTTCATTTGCTCATTTAAGGTTATAGAACATAGCTGATGAGATGCCTGTTCCGAGAGATAAATGTCTTTCATAAATTCTAATAATCCTCGGGTTTACTGACACCAGACACAACATTACGAGTCCTCCATCATTCCTGCACAATCTGCATCTACCTATCAACATACCACTTTCACCAGAGGAGTAATGGAATGTGGAAAGGATATACATACAAATCTTTTGTTAATAAAGTTTGTCTTAAAAAAGACAAGCTGACAGACGCTAATGCAGAGGGCTTAGAAAATCTTTTTAAAACATATACGCCACTCTTCCAAGGGGCACTACTACTGGAATCCCGTAAATACCACACATCATTATCATCACAAACATCCTTTCAACACGTTCCATTATCGTCTGCATGACCTGTCAGACCCACCTGCTTTGGTTAGTTGGTGATTTGCGGTAAATATTACTACGTTGCGGGTGGTGGTTTATATGGATTCTGTCTAAAAACGAGCCGGTGGAGAGGTACATATTAATTGTAACGTCAAAGCAATTTTTTGTTGAATAGCCCTCTATTCAGCTTCCTTTTCATTCAGCAATTCATTACAATTTTTCATTCATTAAAAAAACACTTTTAAGCACTCTCCATTAGAGCATTTCTCCCAATACCACATTCTCTCTGAATTAATCAACAATGCTTAATGCTACGAATCACCAAATACGTAGATTTGGTGCCTACCCTAGCTACTACGCTGCCTGCGCTACAAGGGTTTAATGAGAAGGTAAAAGACTGGAGGGAGGGAAACAGCAGCAGAGCAAAAATTAAAAGTACTTTTAGCAAACTCCAAATTAGTGCTCTGCTTCCTTTCTTGCCTCCAGTTTAATTTAGTCTATACGAAAGGAATAATTATTCCGAAAGCATAGGTGAATCCGCTTGGGCATGATGGCATTCATCCAAGAAAAATACAAGAGAATTCCTTGAAAGAACATCTGCAAGCTTATGAACCGCGTAATGTTTTTTCTTCTTCGTCAGTACATAATGGTGAAAAGGTTGGCAGAGCAGTGTGGCATCAGACTAGTTGAACAACTAGAATTATAGACTCGTGCTCTCTACGTTGTTAGTAATAATGTCCGAGGAGCCTGGAGGCAGCATTTCTTATCATTTCTTATTCATGGAGTGTAGTATTTTCTTCAAGATGAAATTATATTTGTCTCAAGGGCTTACAACGACATGAACCATTTAGATTTATGGAGAGCAAGAAAAGGAAGAAAACCAAGTAAACTGAAGACGAAAAGAAGTGCTTTGGCGAGACCAAAGTTAATCTAAAAAAATCACAAGGTGTAGATGTACATCGCTGACGTAAGAAAAACATAAGAGCTCGCATAACCCCATTATTGGAGTGCGAGTGCTTTCAACACCAGAGATATTGAATAGGTGGATGACCTACGAAATCAGGAACTTCCGGAAGGAAGCCTTATGTGAGCCAGCTGTAATAACATAATTTGTGACATCAAAGACAAAACGCATGTGTATGTAAAAGTGTACAGATATCAGAACTCAACACAAAGATTGATAACTTTTAACGTTATATATTCTTCTATATATAGTTTTCTTCTCAAGTGGGAGTGTTATCTAAACTTTCAAATGGATAAGTGAGGTTGCGTTATTACAGGACATTGAACAGACTATAGAAGGTTAACGTATTGCAAGGTGAGTAGCTCAGCTTCAGAATTTTGATTAATTATAAACATAGAAGGAATCAGTAAAACTTTATTAGACGCTATACGCCTTCTAGCTTACCTACAAGGTGATAATTTATCAAGAGCAGCCATACATGATACGACTCACACAACCAGGAAATTACTTGGTTGGGTGAAAAGAGGATTCTCACTGACTTGCTAAGTCAGTCAGAGCCAAAGACATATATTTATCCTAACAAGAAGTATCTGTTATAAGCCTTTTCTATCCTTTTCCTTCTATCTTTCGTACTAATTATTAGCCAAGATTTACGTTCAAATCAGACGAGTACACTGTAATCCTGACCAACAGGAAATCACATCTTCTTACAAGTACATATACACTACACTGGAGTAATCTCGAGTTTATTACTAAAGGAAGTAAGAATTAACTTCTTCCGTTGCAATACATGAGAAAGAGAAAGAAGCTGGATATATGAGTGACCAACAATTCAGCCTTTGGCTTTCCGCCAGAGAGTCACATACATCACGTCACATTCCCAACAGTTCCCTTTGAGCTATGAAAACGTTAAACGTGGAGTAAGTAAGCAATGTGAAATGCGGGTCGTGTCCAACTAATCAAATCACACGTGGAATAATTTCCTCTTATCTCATATCTGAAGAAAGAAAAGTCGGGAAAATGTTGCTACTTTTCCTGTAAAAGTCCTCAGGCAATGACTCATATTACCCCGGATAGACACTTTTTCCCTTGACCAATGGAAAGGAAACTAAGAAAAAGTAATTCCAACAGTAGTCTATGTATGAAGTTAATATCTTTACATAAAGTATCTTCTCCCTGATAAAATACCCGATGAAGAAAGAGTGACTAATATTGTACAAGTTTCTTAGAAAGCATGTATGTATAAATGGGTAATTTCCACGAATGAAACATGATTATACAATATAGCTATACCTATTTAGAAATGAATGTTATATCCAGAAAACGAATAAAAACATTTCAAATGGAGGGTTATACATGTGTCCATACTATTATGAGCTTTTACTCTAACTATTACTACTCTTATGCTTTTAAATTTGCACGTTCCCGCAAAAAAACACCTCATTACGAGAACATCAATTTCAAGTCAAAGGAAAACCGAAAAAAAGGAAAATGATGAAGGGTAATGGAAAAGAAATGTTAGACGTACATATTTAATAATTTCCAAAACAAGAAATCCCACTCAGGCATAGATGCAAAGCCGGTTTTTCTTTGTACTTGGGTTTATTAACCTTAAAAAAGCTCTGCCTGATGGTGAAATGCAGTGTAATAAAGTAATACGAATATTTGAAATATGAGAAGTAAACTGACTAACTGATGGATAGAGTATTTTTTAGAGGAAGCTTTCATCTCGTTACTCTCTTCCTTTCTCAAAACATACTTCCAAAGGCATTCCCGGTTCCACATGAGTACACCAAATTTTGCAATGTGTGGCTATATACTACATATTATCAAAACATAATTCTTCGTACTTGTCCTTCACGTTGATCCCAATGATCCCTAGTTGCTTTATTTTTTTCCAAAAATCTCTACTCCTCCAGCCCGTTTCGTCGTAAACTTGGAGTTGTTTCATCAAGAAAAGTATTAAAGTATCTTAATGTGTTGAGAAGAAAGTCGTATACAAAATAACTGGATGAAGTGAAGTGTCTGGTGAGTGAAAGAGATCGCCTAGCAAATAAATGAGAAGAATTCCCAGAGGAGAAAAGATGCGAGAAGAGAAGGCTTTGTCTGTTGCAAAAAATGGCTATGCTCACATTCTCTTTCGAAATACACTCTTCTACGGCGACAACGAAGCTCGAGAAACACAACTAAAAGAAAAACTTTATCCAGTTTGTTTCGCAACATTAGAGCGTCTTGGGACACTGCTACATAATAGATCAAAAAGCAAGTCTTCTCCTCACAGAGCATTTTCAGGCTCAATATGTGATTATTTGAAAGCGCTTCTTTAAAAAACTCTGTATTTACTTCACTCCTCCCTCTAAGCCCCTATACAAATTTTCACTTTGAAATTCTCTTACAGTGTTTTCAATGATTACACAAGATGAAATACCCGTAGTTAACATAAAAGCGTAGGTGTTCCTTTTCCTTTCAACACATTTTCGAAGGATCACTACACCAGCAAAAATGATACATTTAAACAACTAGACTACCTTTGTAGCCAGTGTCAGATGTGTTTCTAGAACTTTTTTTCCTACGCGATACCTCCTTCGTGCTTAAGTACCCCAATATTTTTTTCAGATGAATACCTAGAATGAAAGAGTCTAATTCATAATTCCAAACCAATTCCGGGGCAGTGCATAAATGAGTCTAGACACGAGACTGCTTTACATTTTCAAATGTTATAAGGAATTAATTTCATCCAAACAACCGTAATCTTCTTGAACCGTAAAGATAATGAGGCTCCTTTTTGAATTCCCCATCCAGACAGTTATATTACCTATTCAAAATAACGAAATTGTACCAAGTATAGACTTATGACTATGTCTGCCAGCAATCAGTTATATTTTGAATGGGTATAGTATAGATCATTTCAAATATATCGACCCAATTACTAAATTATTCGTGAAAACTCATAGAAAGTCTGATGGAAGAAAGGAGAACGACAATATTTAATCCTATGGATCATGAGGAGGACTGGTGGAATATTATATATTTATATATTCTTTGAGTTCACTTCGTTGTTCTTGTCTCGTTCAATTATTTAAAGGATTGAAATAGAATAGAAGGTATGGAACAAGTTTAGCCAGATTGACTTTTACAATATACAGTCTCCTATTAAACGGCAAAGTTTCCTGGTACGATGTAAATCCCATGAAGGAGGTTTATTGACTTTATACTTTCTCCATCAACACAGCTTCACTGACTATGATATCTCTATAAGATTGATTTTTGCTGGTACTAACATGAGCCCCGATACAATATAGAAGCATATTTGAAGAATTAAACACGGTTACAGCGGATGATAACATTTTGAATATAAATGTCAAGCTTTCGAAGGTTTAATCTTCCTTCATCATCAGGACAAGAAAATAGTTATGATTGAACA
>JAHZNA010000525.1:0-10502 GCA_027743935.1 Sinodicranocentrus sp. ZH6 | reverse complement strand
ATTGAATTCTCATTCACTTTATATTCTCATAAATAAATATTTTGCGTCATTTCATTTCCTCTAGTGTTTAGAGAAACGGGAGGAAAAAATTGTATGAAATATCGTAATTGGATATTGAACATATGCCCCTTTTTATTCAACTAGATAGGTCAGGTACGTTTGAGTAGCGGGACTTCAAAAATTATTATGAAAATACTCGGCTTCCATATGAGCGCATATGTCATACTCGTAAAATCTATCAGCTACCTTGTGCCTTTTTTTTACCTTATGTAAGTAGATGAATATTTTGCAAAATACTCAACAGTTTTTCCCATATTTTTCTTCTTATAACCCATTTCCTCCATCTCACAACTGCCTATACCTAACCGTATCCTGATTTCCCGAAATGTTTTCTCTCCCTGCTCTTCCCTCGGATTTGGATTGTACCACGAGCTGCGGTTGAAACTGACAGTAACGGTCAGGAAAGGGCACACACATACAAACTTTGTGTTTATGTGTGTGAGTGAGCTGCTGCATAAATGTGTTTCCGTATTTGACTACCTACGCATGAGAAGAATGTTTTAGTGAATGACCTCATAGCCCATAGACGCCTATAGATTCATTACAAAAAGAATACATGCGGAGATGACTTGGAAGAGAAGGATTCCAATGCAGTGATCCACGCACACAGTTTTTCCTCAACTTATATAATTCTGTGTACTCGGCTGTATTGCAAAACCCTAATTCAACAAGACTGTAATTTACTCAATCGAGACTAAAAGCTATGGAGGGAGAAAGGATTGGATTAGATTTGTGAAAACGCTCTTAGTAAACCAAGCAGTGGATTTTCTATTTTTCCCTTTTATGTGTAATACCACCAAAAAGCTCACTACCACTTTCGCAATAGGTACGAGTGTCGATATAGCACACATACACACACTATCGTCTCCTGCTTTCCCTCAGAATTACAAGCTTAAGTTGGAATGAGAATAGCCAGTAGACTGGATCTTTTCAGGATTCCAGCTCACTTGAGTGAAGTTTGCTGGCTGCCGCTGCCGTGAGGTTATGGGCTTGTTGGAGGAGAAATTTATATGCATCTGTTTTGCCAAGGCTTTTCATATAATAGTTTTCAGGATACTTCCCAAGACTATCAACACTCACGACGAGTTTTTTTTCTTCTTCTCTTGCTATGTTTGTGTTCCTTCAGCGGTTGTGACTCTTACAGAGTGGGAGATTTTTATATGAGAATACAGAATTACATATATTTCAAAGGGAACAATGCATGCATATCTTTGCATGCGAACAAATATGTATTTCTAAGTATGTATGTTAGAGGGAAAAAAGAGAAAAATAGGTGGAGAGGGAAAGCGGAAATATACAATATTTGCATTTCACTTGTACCGTCTCCTAAAGCCTTTTACTTTCAGCCGCTTTTCTTCTATTTTTCCGTTGAATTGCCAACCATAGACACACTTCACTCAACTCACTGGCTCAGTTCAACTCCCTGCAGATCAATGAAACATTTTACTAGAACTGCTACGGCGACGAGGAAAAGTGTGCTCTACTTGTGATTCTTCTGTCCTACTCCTTCTTTTTTTAGACAAGGACATATAAGCATATCTGGGGAAAATGGCATAATCTACATAGAAGAAAAAAAGTTGTAGTAATGCCATTGCATGCAAGTAAGGTATTACCTAAATATGTAAAATTTGTGGAGGATTCTGAAATGTTAGAAAAAAATGGATACGCGAAGCCATAAGCATATACCACAGAGCACAAGGAGGAGTAAAAAGTTGTTCTTCGGAGAAAAGTCGAAAGGCCGGAAACGAAAGCAGAAACCACCTTGTTCTTTTATGGTGGATGGGTTATAAGGCGTGGGTTTAAAAGTTGTATATGTCGGATATCTATTATAAATGTTAGCTTCCTACTCGGTTAAGCAAATGGAACCGAAAAGGAATCAGGATTCATGCATATGGAACCAATTTCATTTGAAAATAATTCTGGAAAAAAGTTGGAAAAAGTCGGATGATGAACAAGGAATATATTTGGAGAAGGAGAAAGGATCTAAAAGAGAAAAAAAAAGATTGGAAAGAGAGGATGTAAACAAATAGAGGAAACGAACAAAATGCCCCGCTTTATCCTCTCCTCCTCCGCTTTTTCTCAACAAAATTGTGTGTGAAACTTCGGAAAGGACATTCGCAAATGAGTTTCCAGTCGAGGAGAAGGGAAGAATGTGTGTAATGCAATGTCGATCCGGATATAGCACTCTTTTGAACTACTTTCGCAACTCCTCTTGTTCAACTCAAAACTCTTTGAATATGTCTTGTAATACTTACGAAATATACGATATGATTAAAGTCCTTCACTTCTCTCCAAAGTATCGTAACATGTGGATACATTCTTGCATTTACTCTGGACAAAAAATGTATACAGTAATATTTACGCTTTTCATTGCCCACACACATACATCCTCTCCTCTTTCTGTGCGTGGTTATATCAGCTTTCCTAACAGACTGTGTTTAGAAGACCATGGTTTGCGACCATGCCAAAATCGACTTCATGAAAATCCTTATTTTTCAAAGTAGAAATAAGAAAAGTAGCCACTTTCCCTCTTGTTCATGGTCTATCTCGGCACATATTGAAAAGTGAAATCTCTTCAGATGAGAAAAGATTTTTTTCTGGTTAGGATGAGAGCCGACCACTGTACTGAAGAATCAAGAAGAGTTCCAGTATTTTTCCCCTTCTTGGAGAAAAAAAGCACTTGTACAAGAATGTGAGTTGGCTTGGAATGGTATTAAACAAGGCAGTTGAAAGGAATAAGAATATAAAAGAGTACTTGGTCCTACTCTGCATATTATTACATACTCGGAGTAAAGTATATTTCACCAAGTTTCTCCATCCCTCCTCCACTGTCCCTCTTACTCACTCTCACTTTGTGTGCAATAAGGGAAATGAATGTGGAAGAAAAGTGAGCAATATATGATAAAGGCTTCTCTCTTTTTTTATTCTTTCTCTTTTTCCTATACAAAATAGTGGATTTGCCAAAAACTTGTATTTCTTCTAGGTTTGAAGACCTTTGTCGACCTATATATAAAACGTATAGTGATGTGGTGGTGACTAGTGTGTCTGAAGGAAACCGACTTGCATTAAGTTAATACTATCTAGTATTCATATGTACATAGAAGAGATGCATGAATGTTTCTAAAAAAGAAGTAAGATCTTTCGCCACACATTTTTTTCTTAAAGTAGAATAACTCCCATGTATATAGCCGAGCGTTTTTCCTTATATATGCTTTCCTTGGAAAAAAAGTAGGGAAACTAAACCAAAGTTGGTATGCATACACAATAAGTGCGCTATTACTCTGGATAGATGGGAATAAGCCTTGTGAAAACCTCCGTTGCATTGCTCTTACTCAGTTGAAGCTTTTTTATATACGTTGGTAAAGGAGAAAGGGCTGTTGAAAGTTGGGAAAAGTTATTTTTTTACAGAGAAGAGAGGCTTCGTGTGAGAAGGAATCAGTGGAGTTTACCACATGCACTGCGGATACAAAGGAGGGAAGGGAAGAAGAATTGAGAATGTAAAAGGCATGGTTTTTATATGACTCTTTGCTTCTTCTCTCTTTTCCCTATGCGGTGCATTGCCCGGCTCTATTTCCATTCACTCAGTCAGTTGCTTGCCAAAGCTGTTCAAGACCGGATCGTCTGTGAACAAATACTCCTGTAGGGACTGAGCCTTTTCTTCTGAGCGGAATCCGCGTGAGCCGCAGTGTGAGTTTTAGTTTCTCGAGTCGTCTTTGTTGGAATAGTTTAAAAAGTTGCAAATTTAGCTGATTTATTTTGTGTGGTGTGAAGTGAGCTGTCAGCACTAAGATGGGCGCAGAGGTCATCTCAGCTTTTTACTGAATCTTTACTAGTATGAAAATGAGCGAGATTGGTGTTGAAAATGTACAATTAAATACATTGAATACAACACTGAAATAAAATTGCTCGACTAATTCTACAAATAATTTCTTCCTAAAAGATTCTTGATCAAAGAGGAGACAACACAATGAAAATAAAAAGATCAGCCAGCAAAATCTGCCAATAGAAATCGCCAATAAAAAATGCAACACAATAACATTGTTCCTCCTTGTGAAGCACAAAACTTGTGTTAGTAGATTTTAAGTGAAGAGAGGACTTTGACTGGAACTCGTTTCCGTGAAAATCTATATTTGGCCAGAGGACAAAAGTGTAGCTCATGTAAAATAAATGGGTTCAATGGAATGTCAGTAAATCTTTCAAATCTTTTGACAAATTTTCCGTAACAAAAGCGAGAGGAAGTTGCTTGAATGTGTGGTATCGCTCTCGTGTATTGTACTCTGTTATGTAACACGCGTTTCCCTTGTGGCACAGTGTTTGCTCTTTCCTCTGCGTACAACAGATAATTGACGGATGCTCTCTTGTCGAAGATAAATTACCCGTAGGAGGAATGCTATCATATTACGGATTTTCAACTGAAAACTTGCCTCGTATTCACTTTCTCCAGAGACAATTGGACATAAAAGAGGTATCCTTAAAAGGTTATAATCTATTGAATGCTTTCAGCTAGGCAAACTCGAAAAGTTCAAGTTTGGCAAAAGGAAAACACAAAGAATAACAAGAACAACATTTTCTTAACGCATTTTGACATAAATTGAGTGAAAGTAGAATAAATTTCGGCTGTTTTGGAAATGCATGTATATTTTTTTTAACAAATTGGGAAATCAACAAAATAGATAAAATGTAGCAATTCAATATGCCCTACAAGCTTTCCCCACATTTCTGTATTATCCTGTTCTCCACTTATGACCTTTTCTCAGCTCTTTGCCCTTTCTATAACCATTTGTCTCCGTGTACTCGAAAAACTGGTGTTATATATAAGTAATATTGTTGTGCAAGTGCAGTCATAGAGCTTTCACTTTAAAGGAAAAAGAAGGTAAAAATACTTGAATAGAAATACAGCTTTGCACGCTCGATTTCCAAAAGTGGATGTGTAGCATGGAAAACTCATACGGTAGACTGGCTGTGATGTGCATAAAAGTACCAAAAAAAGAACTACTCCACTTTCACTTGCTTTGACAAAATACTACATAACTCTTACAAGTATCCAGGATGCTGGATGGATTGCCGAGGGAGGAAAAATCGTTCTCTTGTAAAGACAAATAAGTAGCTTTTATTCATTCAAAACGAAAAAGACAAGACAACTTTTTTCCCTGGTGCACTTCATCCTTCACGTGGCCCTTTTTCCGCAAACACTTGATTTGTATACTTAACCTTGGTTTGATCAACAAGCTGTCTCAAACAGACATACAAATGAAAGGAAATTTAGGCTTGGGGGCTGTTTCAGAGAGTTTCGTTTGGGTTTGGTTGGCACACAAAGAAAACTTAATTCCACTTGACATTACATAAAAAAGAAAGACAAAGGAAATCCACGGACGGAAACGGGGAAAGATTGGATACTTCTTTGTTGACTCACTTTAATGTGTGTCACACCAGAGAATTGTTGGAGGGAGTGGCTATTTCCACCACTTGGCTTGAATGTTTGTGCATTAAATGAAGTGCACAACAAGAGCACTTTCCTTTGCTCAAGGTATATTTTCCAGCATAGCTAACATCACACATAAGCTTGTGCATAAACAAAGATGTGAAAATTTATTTTGGAAAATATGATATTCTATTTAAATATCATATGAATGAACTATAGTGATGAATGCCTAATAAGCTTGTTTACATACCCTGCTCACCATGGGCATTAATGGGGATTAGGCCTTACACATCATTTCCACTTTAAGGCGAACTCTAGCAGGATGAGAAGGGAAATTACATTATAAGATAATCTCATTTAAATACTGTTAACCCATTTTGTGGAGTGGGTGTGCAGACCTTGTGTTATGTGATCATCAAAGACTCTTGTTTAAGTGGTTCAATTAGGTTATGGTCGTATATTTAAATGGAGGCTTATTGAAAAACTACTTCGTATGAATTGGCTTTTAATCTTCACCGCCTATTTCACCATTTATGGAAAGATTACAATTAGGAAGAGAGCAAAGTGTGAATAAGTAGTTGCTTCTGGCAAATTGTACCCTGAACACGAAGCCGTTTATACTTGGGCAATATTCTCGGAATGATGCAATTTCATGAGCATAGGATTTACGGCGAATTGGCTGAATTTGTTTTTAGCCTTTGCTCTCTCCAATACTCCGATACCAAAAGAGTATGGAGTTGAAAGAAATTAATTCTGGCCTTATTTCGATATTAAAAGAAAACTGGTATTGCTTACGTTATTCTAGAAATCAGCTTGAAGAATCTCCAATACTCCGATACCAAAAGAGTATGGAGTTGAAAGAAATTAATTCTGGCCTTATTTCGATATTAAAAGAAAACTGGTATTGCTTACGTTATTCTAGAAATCTGCTTGAAAAAAAGGAAGTAGAAGAAACAAATATTCAATATTTTTCTGCCTTACAGAGAGCTCCTAGAAGCCATTTCTAAGAAATCCGGAGAGTTGAATTAATTTTTTTTCTAGAGTTGAAACGAACTTAGAGTATATTTTCTGAGAAAGCTTATAAGGATTTCTATTTGATTATTTTGTTCCAAATTCATGAAAAATGAACTCGCAAGATTTCGAAAGAACCAAGTAGCTCAACAAGAATCAAAAACGTATTCATCCAGTCATCCAGAGAAGGAGCGAGCTTATTTGTGAAATTTCATTTTGCTAAGTTTCGCAATACTTTCTCAACAAGGAGAAAAGTTTGATTTGAAATGAAAAAAGTAATAGTGTAAAATCAGCTTAAAATGAGAACGCTTGGATAGAGCATCCTTTCTATCAAGATTGAAAGGATTTTTATCCCTAACAGAAGCATACCTCCTCTTTCACAAAGAAAAAACGTGAAAGGGAAACAACAGGCAATATCGACAGAGTATATATATTCAACGCAATGCATGAAAGACCTTAAGAGACATTTTCTAGTTTTGAAATTCAACTCAAGCGCTCACTTGTGGTAAGCATGATATTATAATTCATATCAGTCTTTTTTGGAGGAGCAGCTTAAAATCAACCATCGACCTGTAGAGCTCCACTAAGGATTACGAAAACTGGTGTGTGCTCATATGTACCTAAAAAACGCTACTACTCTCTGTTCACGTAATCTTTCTATAAATATTCTATCCTGCAGTGTTAGGCATGCAACTCTGACGTTTTTCTCACTGCAGTTTTCAGACAAGAGGTAGACACATTTCTCCCTTTTCTCCATTTCCATGATATTTTATGTTTATGGAAATTGTGGGAGAAGGATGGAATCTGATTTCCTCTACAGAGAGTGATACCTGTCATGTTGTTTGTTTTCCATACAATGCTCCGCCACAACAGTCAAAAGAGCATTCCCCTCGGAAGTTTGTAGAAGTGCTTACCTCAGCGGAAGAATGTAATCGATACGACTTATACAAAATTGTGTACATAACGCTCTCCCTCTTCCCAATTGAAACAGACATAATCCTCCTTCCATGCATAATTCTGCCAAGTTTTACACAATTCTCTAATCCTATGTCCACTCAAAGCTTTCACTTTTATTCCTTTCTCCTTTTCATTCCAACTCGTATTCAGGCTAGTTCCTAGTAATTGCTCTGCGTATGTAGAGGATAATAATATACTAGTTTTTAATTTCGTATTTTTTATACATTCTATTTTGGTTCTTTTCCCTTGTATACAGGAATTCCTTCAGAAGTCTGGTGACGTCTAGCGTGTCAGAGATTATACATCGGAGTTTACCAAACGCGCACTCTAAATGATTTGCAGCCCTTCTGCATTTTCCGGAGGAGCGCATGCTATTTTAATGTAAATTTTGGAAACACCTCGAGCCCCTCTGATGTAAGTGGGAAAAGCATGCATACATACATTCATGAGACAACTTAGGAGTCAAGAAAGAAGATAGATTGCTTCATAGATTATTTTGTCACTGTGCATGGATTTATTCAGTGCCAAAACAATAAACAGAATTTCACCCAACTCCCAAGTCTCAGTATTAAAAACAAACTTTGGTGTGTCGCACCCATCTTCTTTACGTGTGTGTGCTAGATATGCCACCACTGTGCTAAAAGCCATTTTCAATGTACACTAATCTTTCTTTATATTTGGGAAAGAAAAGTGGTCACCACATTTCCAGTGCATAGGACACACAACTGTATATGTTAAAAGTATGCAAAACAGTGTAACAATACTTTTTCCAGGAGATATGTTCTAAGCAGAAAAAAATAAAAAGTCACAAAAGAATCCCTGTATATGTTGTCAGTTAAAAAGTGTAAGTGTGCAAATACATTCTTAAGACATGTATTCCCTGTTCCGTTTATACCTCTAATATGCGTCTAAACTTGGAAGAAAAATCACATCAGGATAAAATATGGGAAAGAGGTCAGTCCCAACTTATCATATGACTTGCTTTTTCCTTCCTCCTCAAATACATAAACACTTCTAGTTCCAACACAGACTACAAGTAAAGCTCGGATGTTCTCTACAACATCGTTGGATGTACTTACCATTCCTCAAGTCTATATAATATAAAAAGAAAATAAAGTGCAAAGAATAATGATCCTGGAATACACTGACTCTGCAACATAAGTAATGTGAACTTAGGAAAAAAACGAAGTAAATAAAAGTGTACATTTGTGTACGCACCCAAAAAGGTTAATGAGCATTCATGTAAAAAAAAGTCCGTAACAGCAACATATTATTCACAAGTTTAGACATTAGACTGGAAACTAGAAAACAGCAAGTGAGACGTAAAGACCTTCACTCTCAAAAGTTTCTTTTTCTTTTCCACTAGTTAAAAACTTCTTACATTATTACAAGCTGAAGACTAGGAGTGTGTCGTGAACGTGAAAAAATATATACATATGTGCTGTACAACTATTTACAGGATTTTTTTCCTTGAGGTAATATCCTCCTTGTAACTTGTTCCACAGTTGAAAGCTGTAAGAAGCTAGTGAAAGGAGTGTGTAGGGAAGTGTGTGAACGTGAGAATCTCGGACTGTCTACTTCCCTTGTTATGGATGACAGAAGCTGTGAACTCTGAAAATGGATGTAGTCATAATATTAGGAAGAAACGTCGTGTTTCACGAGCCTCCCTCACTAGAAGCATTCCGGCTAGAGTTGGGAAGAGAAAGTAAAAGTGAAAGTAAGAAGAAAGCAGGCTAAATCATTGTGGACCTATCGGATTCCTCTTTTTTCTCTCTCTCCTCGTTTTCCATAATCCGCAGAGGAACAAGAGGCACGAGAACAAAAGTCTTTCTTTCTCCCTTCCACTCTTCCTCTTATATACGTCATTTCTTTATTTTCTCTTTTCATCTCTCAAACTCCCGTGCCACACTTGGAGCACAATATATCTAGCTTTTTTGCTTCTCACTCTCCTCAATTTCCTTTGGAGAACAAACCACAAGGAAAGAGTAAGCAAAAGAGGAAAAGAAAAGAAGAAAAAAAACGTTAACCAAAAAAAAGTTACTTCTCTTTTGCTTATATATTAGCGGAAATAAAAACGACTAAAGTCTTGCGGAAAAACGACAAGAACGACAACTCAGGCATAACCACAAAGAGCAAAGAGACGGAAAAAATAATCTTGCACCCGGAATACGAAACTAAAAAAGGAAATAATATCATGTAAAAAGTAAACCTACCAAAGAAGCAAGGCATTCGAGAGCTTTAAAAAACGAACCTCAACACGACACAAAGTCGAAGAGAAAAAGCATATAAAAAATATACGTTTCAACAAGAGGACTTTTCTTGGAAAGTGGAAACTAGTGAAATATGAATACTCTCGGGATCTTTCTTTTGTCCATACTTGTGGCTGAAGGGATTGTTGCAGGTAAGTAAAAAAAGAAAAAGAAAAAAACAAGAAAAATTGTTTAGTACAATGCTTAACACCTTTTGCACTTCTCTCCAAAAAAATGTGCACTGCACTGTTTAGAAACATAAACTACAGAAAAAACTCGAATTTGTATGACGCGGGAACTGGTTTGAACATCTAGCGGAAAAAATCCTCTTTAAAATTTGAACTCGACTACAAAAGTTTTTAGGATGCATTCATTCATTCACACGCATACATTCCTAACAGCTGCATAAACCCACTTTATTTTCTTCTCAATGCCCACACACCTCTCTATTCAAAGCTGGCGCGAGTTTTAAATTTCTTTATGCTTTTCTCTGAATGCAAGTACAAGCTGCAAATCTTTTGTTGGCTCATAAAATATTACTGTGATTACCGTAATGGAGGAAATGGCTTTTCTTCATTTCCCAACACATCCCCCACTAACATTGTTCATTTTGTTCATTTCTCTGCACAAATCATTTTCCTGAGCATAACAGCCCTTGTGATGCAATGCTAAAATGGGATTTTATTTTCAAGTAACAAACGGCTCTAACTTTGGACCAAGTGCCACCGGGGTAATCTCATTACATGTACGAAATACTTCACACCTTTACCAAAAGTAAAGCCAAGTGGAACGTAGAGTTGTCG
>JAHZNA010000524.1:0-30139 GCA_027743935.1 Sinodicranocentrus sp. ZH6 | reverse complement strand
AAAGAGGATGAAAATCTCTATCGGACGTGACTATTCAATAGTGTTTTCCGATATGGCATGAACCTACTCTTACTTGTAAGATTGCTGCAAGATTTAATTCAATTCAACTGCCCACTCGACATAAATGAAGCTATTCTTGAGAAAGTCACAAGTCGTTAAAACATAAATTTTACTTGAGAAGATATCATATCTATAGATAGTTTTTGTGAAACAGGACCAACTCAACATGCGTACAATATGGAATAAGGAATAATACACCAGGAATGTGTCATCTAAAAATGAGAAGAATGCAAAATGCAAGCTAACCGCAATGCATGCAAGGCATAGAGGACTCAGGTACATCAATGTTCATTCAGTGAAAATCTTTTCATTGAACTAGCTTCTTTCCGTTTACAAAGCCACAACTTTGCCATTAAAAGTAATTGAATGTTAACAATTAACAATTTCTAATGCATTTCCTAATAGCCATTTAATATATATATATATATATATATATTCGTCAAACTGGTTACAATGCTTTTGAGAGATTGTGAGATAGTTCAGGTTCAGACAATGCAGCACATACGTGACTTAAGACTTATTTTCCCTTTCGCACTACTACGTCAGTTTGTTGCAACCATTTCGAATTTAGTTTTGGCCTTCACAATCATGGATTGTAATACGTAATACATGCAGATCGCCGACAAACAGACTAGAGAAATTGTCGGGGTTGTGTGAGGATAAATTTGTTGAATCGAATCAACCTTTCAGAGTCTTGTTGAGATGGAAGGAATGACAAGAATGATTTTGTTAGACCGTGCTGTACGTAAAGAGAAGAATACAGAAGACTGCATTGAGCAGTGGGAATTGAGACTTGGTAAGTCAACTCCCAAGACATTTTTGGGTCAGTCGGGGATTTGCCTGTCAGTCTCACCGGTAAGTTTTCTATTCCCGCATGCCCGCATCCACATTTTTTGTCGGTATTCGGTATGCTACAAACGAAATGAGTCTCGCTAAAAAGTCTATTCCACCGAATACGCACAACAACCTTGGAAAGTATAAAACTTCATGACTTTAAGACCAGATACACTTTAAATCAAATGAAAGTTTCATCGCATAACACACCAGTAAATTACTTACGTAGCCAAACCAAGCATACATTTCTGCAGTGTATAGTTGACGGAAACTACTCCAATAAAAACTTCACAAGAACCTTGTACCGACAACTTTAAAGAAACATTCGTACTCAAAATAAGCAATAACAAATACGAGTAAAAAATCGGTTACACAAATACTACAATCAACAGAGATAATGATACTTCAACAACAGTGTATCAGCTACAAAATTAAATTAGGACAATTCTTCAGTACCTTGTTCTTGTGTATGCGAACGATCAATGGGACAAATAATTTGTGAACAGTAAATGATAAAAAATCCCATGATATTGTTGATGAAGCGTTAACAAGTAGAGATTAAAACGGACGGGAAGCGTAACCAGCTACAGACACATTCATGCTAATCTCATAACATTAACCTAAAGACCTACATTTTTACAAGCACTGATCGTATAACAACAATTTAAATTACACTATGAATATTATTTCGATAACATTCATTCGATATTTGACCAAGTCTTTGTCCGAAACCATAAATTATGTACATATTTGTATAAAATAACGTCATCAATGCGATGAAAAGAAGCAAGCATATGCATTTACGTTATATGTGACATGTATTATTCTGGCAATTGAAGCAGTCCTAATTCATTCAAGTAATTTCAGCTTTTAACAATGCCTAAGCCCCGAAAGATCGTTACCAAAGGTGTATTTAAAATTCACGCTACTCGTTTAAAGTCTTGCCACTATTGACAAAAGTATGAAAATCATAACAAAATGCTGTCATGTTAAATGAAATCATCGCGAATTATGAGTTTTCTTCAACAACCCAACCATGGCTAATGTTGAGTCTTTGAGTGTCATTTCAACTTACTAGAAGAGATATGAATAAATATGCTTTGAAGAATTTACTCTTCTGGCTGTTCATCAAATCATATTTGGTTAACATTACATTTAATTTCACCAAAGTCATTACACTGGTACATCCACATATCAATAAGCATTACGCAGGTTAATCGGTATATAATTTCAATTTCGTTTCAGATGATGTTACAAATAATAAAATAATCAAGTTGTGAATAATCATTACGAGCATAACAGTCTACAGTATTATTTTCATGTAAATTCTAAATGTAAGTTTGTAAGCCTCCAATTCAGATGTTAATGAGTAACCGAATATTTGCGCTACAAGCTACCGCTTTTCAAAATTTCAAAGTTATAAATGGAATCCTCCATGTCTTACATCCAGCGACTCCCGATGAATGCAAATGACTCCTATCATTACTCGACTTCAAGGGTATAATAGCTGACGACGACTGAGGAGCCCTGCTATTTCCACTGTTTGCCTCATCCATCTTCTTCGGCCGTTTTATCGCTTTCGTCAGTGAATCAAAGATTTAACGTTCTAACAGTATTTTTTCACAACTAGCAATCAAGGATTTTCACACTCACAGACAAACAGACATTAAGTCAAAACAACGTGACGCTTACTAAAAGCACTTGTCAAATTCTCTTAAGCACAAACTCTGGTTTTTGTTCGATTGACCTTTTCTGTCGCAAAGATAACTGATACTTATACTGACTGATGGCTTTAATTTAATAACGAAGCTTGAAAATATCACTTATCCATTTCACCGCTTGACGTCACGCCTACCAATGTTTTGCACATTACGTCATCAACTCACGACCACAATACGGGATTTCTCTTTTTCACAAACATACATACAGCCTTACTTTGAAAATTAAACAATGACATGGGTTATGTGTTACGAAATACCAACGATTCATTCGAGTGCAATACCATCAACAGCGAAACGTATATTATTGTACACGTTGATAACATCTAACACCGACTAACTGGTTATTTCTCAGGCAGGGATATTTACAAATAGAATTAAAAATAATTGAGTCCTGCGCAAATGTCTGCTCGATAAAGCTTATGTGTATGCTAACGTCAAGCACGTGCTTTATCAGTCATATTTTCCCTTTTTCCATATAAACATATACCAACGTACCTTATACATTACGCAGTTTAAAAGTTAAAAGAGATGCGTTATAAGTCCCTATTTCAAAATTCAATCTGGATTCTATCCTATCCATATTTAACATGGCTTCCTATCCAAACCTTTGTCTGCATAAATCGAGCACATTAAAGTTAAGTATTATGAGACGCTTAACGCTTCTCAACAACTAGAAATGCTTTATATGTCAAAGTCACCTTTGAGTCTTGGTCCGTTGGTCCTTATGATCCACCTGTTGATTTACATTCAGCTTTCCAATATTTACACAAACTGAACAACAATATGCATAAGATAAAAACTTTATTAAAATAGGGGCATCCTGTTCACAGTAGAGTTGGAATATGCCTCAAGTTTTAATTTGATTTATGCAGAATGCTAATGAAATGAAAACAAGTTAGACATCATATCGGATACGGTATCAATATGACAAGGGAGCTTTCCCTGGATGCTAGTGCACTCGATATGATACTTGGACAAATTTACGGAAAACAAAACCACCAAACAAGTCCCAAACTACTTGAATGTGACAGAACAACACTTTAACATAATATGTGCACTCTTTGTGGTATCGGTCTCTCTAGTTTCCTATTTCTAGGATTGCGATTGGAAGGCAATTTGGTTACACAAGAATATTATGAAGTTGACACAAGATCTGTGGAAAACTGTCTTTTCGCTCTTCTGGCCAACTCCTACTACATCACATTCTCGCGAAGTGCACATTAAATTGTGCAATTTCCTCTGCCGACTTTGTAAAGTTTCCTCTCTTACTTGTATCACAATAGAAGATGAAGATAGGACTACGTATTGCAGTAATCATAAAGACTCGAAACGGATGCATTACAGATATTCCAACGACCAGCTGCTAATGTATGCTAAGTAAACGATGCTCGGAATGTTGTGCACATGAAAATGAACTTAACATAACATGGTGAGCTTAGAGTATGGAGATGGTGATGATGAAGTGAATCATATTGACAATATAAAGTTCCCTACTTTCACTAACTATATCGTTCGGTGTTTTTATATTTTGCGTGTTATCGGACATACTACCAAAGTACTTATACTCACACATGTTTGCAAGTAAAAAAGAACTTATTATACCATCATCTGCATGTTTCTCTCTGTATTTCTTCACTTGACTGCGTGTACATTTTCCAGTTGGAAGATTAGTTCCATATGAACATGCAGATGAGAAGGAACAAGAATCCTAGTCATTTCCACATGAAGAATGGCTACACAGCAGTTAATGTTTATGTAATAGCGTATCATCATCACCATCATTAACATAAAAAAGCTCACATGCTATGACTTCTAGAGTGCCGACGGAAAGAAGGATAGTGATAGCGAAGAGAATAATAATAACTAAGAAATGGAGAATATATGCAAACAAACTGTGATTCCCTCGCTTGCACAGATTTTCCACGTTGGAACCTACTGTAAATGTAAAAGTTTTCGCCAGAGTAATATGACATGTATTTCAATTTGTAGCTACTAGCTAGAACTAGACCAATACATAATTAGTCATAATATACGGAGTAGAGTAATATGTAGGCTTGTAGCTTGAAGGAGGAAAGTGAAGCATTGCGTATTTTGTGAGATGAGGTGCAACGAGGAGATGAAATGTAAATTAACTTGAAGACCAATGTTTACATTAGAAAGGCATTTGTACTTGTGTGATGTGGTTAATGTGTTTTTGTATTGCTACGTGAAAATATGCCGCATGCCGTGAGAATGGTGTGCTCCAAGTGCACTTGTGCGATACCTGATACTGCCTTTGTGGAAGCTGTAAGCTTTGTGTTGAAGGATGGAGATTCGATTTGTGTAAATTTGTCCTAGCTCTCATGATTTATTTTCGCTGTGTGAATTGGTTTAGCTTACTAATGCAATTACAAAATGTGTTATATGGCTTTTTTCATTCTATTTTTGCTTGCAACTGGGTTCTAGAATCTAGGTAGTAGGTGAGAAGGTGTGCGAAGTTTTTTGCTTCATACAAAACGTTTTAAAAATCCCATCACTCAAACCGATAGCAGTTGCGAATTTTAATAGGAACATTTTTTGCTGCATTTTGATATTTCAACCAGTGATAAATTATAAACTAAACAATGCTGTTGGGATTACGATGTGGATTTGCATTTCAAGCTCCAGCTCGGTCATAGACCTCCCCGAAGAATATGCATGGAAGGATATTGTGTGTGATGCTTGCAATGGCATTTGTAAATAAGGTAGAATATTAAAATATTTAGTGTAAAGATTGGATGTTCATTGTAATAGTAAATATTATCCACAGTTCACAACTTTCATATAATGGTATCCCCGGCAGTTATACTTGAATGAATTCACAATACCCGTAAAAGTTGGATGTGTAGTCAGAGAAAACGTCAAACGGTGGTCAGTAGCTGAATTAGTGATAATGCGAATTTGAGAAGTGACGTCAAGCTAAATGCTTACTTCATCAATAAACAGGATTCAATTTTGAAAATTCATTTGACGAGGGAAGTGTTTATCCTCAGTTATGACGCTTGTCCAATACTTCTGCATATATATCTGCCACTAACAACAAAATCTATAAATATGACGTGATTCATTCGGTTCTATAGTGGACTGAAGCAAATATTTCTGAAATTGTACAACTGCGAACTGCAGCACATTCTACTTTGAGTTAAACTGAACGGTTAAAAACTTCCATGTATTTAATATTCTTATACCTGCCAATCATCCAGGCTGTGCATAGTAAAAAAATCTTGTTTATCACAAAATTACGAAGTAAATCAAATCTTGATATTGTGAAAGAGTCACGTTGCATTCAAATCTAAGCAATTAAACATAAATTCATTCTTTATTAAAGGTGTTAACACATTGACACAAAAGGTGCAGCTAAATATATGTATATGTTGAAATTTAAAGGAAATTACGCTTACCACATTCAGAAACAATGTTTTAGAGAGCCTACTTTCGTCAATGTTAAGTAGGTTGCACAACAAAATCGAAAAGGTGCTCATTATTTTCAGTGCTTAAATGCATTTAGTGCTTGAACAAAAGTAAGTTTGAAATAAATGTCTCTAACTAAGGCTGTTTTCTGAAAGTCACATACGCACACAGACACTGTCGCCAATTTATCAGTTTATGATACTTCTGTAATATTTTACACATTTAAACTTGATGTCTTCTTCTCATGTAACTCAAACATGTATTTTTTTATCCGCCCCAAAATGACTCGTGGAATAATTTTATAATGAGCGCATCATCTAATCTTCGACATTTACTGAAACATACGAGTTATTATGCCAATCTAATAATGCAAAATAGTATTTCACATTCCTTTATGAGTCTCATCAATATGCAATTGATCCTTCTGCTTAATGATAACAACAAAACTGCTTCAGAGTTCATTAAATATCATTTCAGTTTAAACGTATTTAGAAATCGATATGCCTAGGCCTAGAGCTGATGACGCATTTTATGTAGATTCAATATAGGATATTTTACATATATTATCACTCCATAAATAAATATCATTACTTTTATGCAGCTGCATGATACGTAATAGGTTTTTCATTTAATTACAAAGAAAAATATCCAATCCAAAACTTACTTTCCATAGAGGCATCATATCCTGTAACTGATCGTCTCTGCTGTTGTTGCTGAGGAGGGCCCAAAGTCGCCCCAGACTTTGGCCCGGTGGGCCCACCACCAGAGATTTCCGTCATCTCTGCCATTGGAACGTCAGGTCTAGGAGCCCCTAGATATTCCATCATGTACAATACATCAGTCTGTGATTCCAAATATACAGACCAAAATATAAGAAAAAGCTGTTTTCCTTTCTTTTCTTGTTTTTTCAAGCTTACAAAGGAAAAAACAAAAAAGTTCTAAGAAAAGCTAAAGTTCAAGTCTTGAATACAAAAGTAATTAATTACTCAAAGGATACAATAGTACACACAATGTTTACGAAACAAGACGAACATGTAGTACACACATTGTTCACAACAGGGTCACGAATTAGGACAGGACACACGAGTCTCTTCTATCATGTTTTTCAAGAGAAAACAAAAAAGGATTTTACTTCAAGGCAGAGCAGAAGAAAGAGATTATTGGACGCAGCTAGAATCTATAAAGCATGCATCAGCAACACAGCATATTATAATGGTTTCATGTAGCGTAGCAAAAGATCAAGATCGTTTTTTTTCTTTTACTTTCTGTCTATTATAACTACACGCGTACACATATAGCATTCAAATTAAGGCAACGAAAATACTTGTAGCAAGGCCTGGAAGACTAAGAAGAGCGTCTTGGAGATCCTCTTGCTTTGGTGGGGTCGCATGTGACATACTCTCCCCAAGTTTTCTCTTTTAATTTACAAAATGTATCACCGTCCTCGTCCCTTGTGCTTTACATCGCTTGCTTTAGTGTTCTAGCAAGTTAGTATACTTGCAGATTTACGGACGGACAGCAAATTTTATAACTTTAGAAGGTAATTTTCGTCAGAAACACAAACACACGAGAAGGAAATAGAAAATCGTATGTTTCAAGAGTTTTCAGTCCACAACGAGAACATGCACATTGTAAGATATCAATAGGAATAATTTTTTTTGAAAGAGTCAACCAACCACAACCGCAAACCGCAACCACTAGCGAATGGAACAGCTGTATAAATATGTAGCTTCAAGAATGCAAAGTATTTCGGGGAAGATGCTACACCACCGCAAGAAAAGTTATTTTCCGTATATTTTCCTGAATTCGGGAACAACCTCAGAAAAACATTGATTTTCTTATGATTACGTTTTCAATAGATCCTGTGCCTGGCAGAATAAAGATTTTGTGTTAGATAGGCACGCGAGATCATCTTTCGCGTATAAAATGATTTTATGCCGGTGGAGCAACGTGTGTGGTCTGTAGTAACACGAGGATTAAAGTGTACAACCAAGATGGAGATGTGTTTTTCTCTAATAATATTGTTTTCTAGCGACTTGTAACGATATACACAGATGTTCACTTTTGAAATATCTTGCATGCTTGTGGGAAGCCAGACAGGAGTTGGGTAAGAATAACAGACGAAGAGGATGATGCTCTGATGGATTTGTGTAATACCTTAGCCCTGAACGAAACCACTCCAAAGAAAATATAGAAAACTTAATCTACTAAATATCTCTGTTTAAAAAAGATTCAACTTTTCCCCAAGTGGAAAGAAGAAAACCGCTGAAATAAACTTTTTTACTTGCTACGTACTCCAGTTTCTTCTCTGGAAAAAAATATTCCAGTTGGTAACGTTTCCCTCAAAACAGTCTGCACTTTCACTCGGTGGAAAAGCGCGAGCTTCTTCACCCAACTGCTCTGCTTGTTTGTGAAACGCTTTTTAACTTTGCTCAACGTATGTAATTACTTGAATTTTGCGAACGATGAAAATGATGAAAATTGAAGAGGAAAACTGGATGAAGGTCAGACATGCTCGTGGTCTGGTTTTACTTTAAAGACTACTTGTTAGATATCACTTTGTTTTATTTACAGCTTAATGTGCTAGTTGACGTTGAAAACACTGTTTTTCCTAACCGTGCCGCACTTTGTGTTCAGTATGCATGCACCTTTGACTTAAATATTCGCCATAATGTGTCTGCACAAAAGAGGCAACGTGGGTGGAGTACGGTTTACATAACGAGCAGGAAAATTGCACTAGTCGAATTAGCTTATTTCAACAAGCTTATTATTATTAGTTTAAAACAATTTTCTTTTGTACTCACTTCACTCACATTCACTGACAAGACCAATATCGCAGTCAGCTCACTGTCATATCATGTGCTATATTGGGACTCATGCACTATAGTTTGAGAGAGAAAGAGTGAAAAATCGTGATGGGATATGACAAGCAAGAAGTAAGTTATAATCAAGTACGATCGGTTGATGCAAGATAGCCAATGGCATTTTCGTGCTAATGAATGCCCCCAATATTGATATACCAGTATATATTGTGATATTCGCCCTTTCCAAGCTAGTTTCGTGGAGTTTTTCAATTAACAGAAAACGCTGGACCTTGTCATTCCTCTTGTGTCAGGACTTGTCAGGTATTGATGGTCACCTGGCAAAAATTAAAGTGGTTACGATCTTAGTGTTATATACGTTCCAAAAACCAGTAAAAATAGGTCTTGAACACAAGATCCATCTTCAATTGAAACACCCTTCAGTCTTTTTTGAACAATTTGATTGGAGATAATGAACAACTGAACTTTGCACTTTCATGTCCTTCAAATACAAGGCGGCTTTGTTCAGGCGCTTTATACGAAAATAACTATATATTCGTAGCTTCTCTCTTGTATTCCGCGTGACTTTTCCTCCTTTCAACGTAGAATTGAATTTCACCAAAACACTATGGTCAAGTAATCAACGAGCCATTGAATAAATTACAAAGTTTTAGGGAGTTGACATATCCTGCCAAAACTTATCGCCTTCCTTTGTTCCTCAAGGGGAAAAAACTGTTGCACTACTTTTCATAAAACCCTTTCGCATATTATATTAAACGTGGAGAAAGAGTTATGAGTGCAATCCATGCTTAATAACAGGGAGCTCTATATCCTTATAAAATATTTGCTAAATATTGAAAGCAAGGTTATTGATAATTATTGCTCCTTGTTTCTAGCTTACTTTTCTTCTGATTCACTTGTGCGTTATGCGCCTGTTCCAAAAATACATGTTTGTGTCTTCATAAGCTTCCTATAAGCAACACAGCTCTTATGCCATCATAAATATTTCTTCATGATGATTTAGCTCTATATATCTTGAACCATACTATATCTACGCTATTTACTCCTCTTTGAATACAAGATATCTATATTGTGCGCAATCCCCTATAGTTGTTACAAATTAAAAGACGATAGATAATTGCACTTATGTTTCCAACCGCACTGGTCACTACTAAAGTAGAACTGAACAGGAGAATGATAGACATGCAATGTAGGTCCTTCATTTATATGAATAGGAGAACAACTTGTGTAAACTTAAGACGGCTGTATTAATGGACTAGACACCATTATCACGTTATTCTAATGACGTTTTCCAAGTGAAAACTGCTTTCACTCTGTGTCCTCCTATTGTAAGAAAATAATGTTATACCTAATCATCAAGTAATTTAACGCGTGTTACAGTATGCATATACCATCATGGAACATGACGATAGAGAGGATTTCGATTTCGAGGTATCTATACTTGTTATATTACGTGCCAAATGGGAATCGATTGAAGACGTAAACTTCTACCACCTTTATTTTCTCTCTTCCTCACATATCATTATTTACTTCGTTCGGAGCAAATAAACTAGCGTTCTTTCCACTATCATATTCTATCCAACCATTCCAACCTCGTCATACGTATTCGCTGGCTGACGTGGGCATTGCTCATGCAGAAATGAAATGCATATAAATGATGTAGATATTCAAAAGTATTTAGAGCATTTCATCATTTCATGCATATCAGTTTTCCCAACTATTTGTGTCAGCCATTTCAATTGTTTTAGTGAAAGAACAACGTTCCTACTACTACTAAAGTGAACATTGCCCTGTACACAGATTACCTTTCTATTCCAAAACAGAACACGACATATCCATCACCTCAACACCAAAAAGACACGTCAAGTCCTTGTCTACTTCCTTCCAGTACGGAAAAAAGCTCTAGTTCAATCTCAACCCTTCAATTTTCGACTTTTCCCCACACTCACAACAACTTAAAATGGCTCACGGTACATTTCACATAGCGGAATGAATTGAGCAGAATGCCGTATTCATGTCGTTTTACCAAATATATTTATGATCACCTGTGGGCAAGAAAAAAAGTAGAGGAAAACAGTGGCTTAAATGGGATACACCGTGATCATCAATATTTATGCCGAGTTGTTTCACAAACACGGGCTCTTTTTCCTTTTACCCCGCTTCGCTACACCATTTTTAAGCCTTTTACTACTTGAACCGTGTCTTCTTGGTGCAATATCCTCAATGTGTGTGGTAAAATAACAAGAGAAAACACAATAAAAGAAAAGGAGGGAAGAAGAAAGAAGATAAAAAGCTTTACTTGGTCACGCTCCCATAATCTATTTCATGCATTCTTTTTCTTCGACATAGCGACATAATCCGATCAATATACCATTACTCCTCGGGTTTATTGCATTTTTTACACACAATGACAATGAGAAGGTGAACTAAAGGTAGCGAGAGGGTTGATGTATAGCCTGAAGTGGAATTGAATTGTAAATAAGACGCTCGGTCTGCTACCAAAAGCATTAAATAAAAATGTATTGAGTTGAGGTTTTCTCTACAGCGCATTTATTTCTTTGAGAACTTTCATGCATGCACATAATTTAGAGATACTTAAACTCAATTTTTGAATTTTTTATCATCAGAGTTTCATTAGTATCTTCTTAATACTCAAAAACCTTTCCTATGAACAACATTTTAAATATTGCTTTCCCGCTTCCCTGACCTGTAACCTTCGATGACAGACAGAGAGACAGATAATTGAAGACCATTGTCGAAGAATGATTGCAATAGCCAGGTATATGTATGTCAATTATCGTCCTACATGTATAACTTACGAACTAATAATAACAGGTTAAATTGGGTTATCTACAACAACGAAAGCAGCCAAATTCTTTTCTTATTACACAAATCTTATTATCAGGTTTGTTTGTTTATCTCCATTATTCACCTCTTTGAGTGAGAATTATAAGGCTAATAATGTGCGTATTGCCAACAGACATGAGAAATAGGTTGATGTAAAGGACTCTTTTGATAACTATCTTTTTCTTGGCAATTCCTTTTCGTGTTCCTTCATGTTACCGACAAGATCGAGAGAGAAAATCGTGTTGTTCGTATCATCACAGCTACTTTTCCCAAAGGAAACTATGCTTGTAGCGATGAAATCTCCCTGTAGATAACTAGGAGAAAATTAATCCTTTGTCATCATTATTTCTTGGCTGGAAGACATAAAAAAAACTTTTATACATGGCTCTGCCTGAAAGGGGAATATAATAGAAATCTTCAAATTGGATTAGCTTCGTTTCCTCTTGCATGAAACACAAGAGAACTAAACTGCACTTGGGGATAGAGAGCAACCATGTCATTGGGTGAAGCTACATCTCTCAGCGAGCGGAGAAACTTGGTTATATATATTACATTTCACTACGACCACATCAAATCAACAGAAAGAGTCCCATAGCTCGTCGTTAGTGCTAATGAAGTAGACATTAGTTGACGAAATTAGCGATGCTTACAGCTTCATGCATATTCATGGTGATGCTATTCTAGAAATAGGTTTCCTGTTTTTATTCAATTTTTGTAGGACAGACTACAGGTTTGGAGGAGGGAAAAAGGCGAAATTAAAGAAATCATCATGAATCCAGAAAATTAACGCCTCATAGTCATCCAACTTCAATGGTAATTTAATTTTGCACGAGCGACTATTTAATTAATTTGATTTAACCGAGTCATGTAGAGTTGCTAAAAGGCATCGTTGCTCATTACTGTGTAGAAGATGATATACTTCAGTACACATTTTTGCATGAGATAATTAATTATTCACTAGAATGGAAACATGATACTGGGTAAAAATACTAAAAATTGCGTCATAAATGTCTGTCATTTGTAGTGGCAGTAATAAACAGTTATATCTTGATTACTGCTATGCACGTAGTAACATAAGTTTCCCCAAACGAATGCTAGTCGTAACTCAGACCTTCTAGAAAATTATTGTCGTGTTTATGTAGATTGAATTGTGCCGTCAAAAAATAATTAGATGTATATCTGTGTGCTTAATTCTAATAATTAAAATACGGATGTCGTCCAGTCATCAGCTAACTTTAGACCTACTTTGACATACGTGACGAAAATTGATCTTGCTTCCATCCAGCAAGCAAACTAATTTGAAAACTGGATTAACAGAGGCTTTTTAATACAATATAAAATTGTGATATTTGGTATTTGATATTGCACCATCGATGTAATCTAATTCCATATTAGATCATATTCGTTGTCACAATTAGTTCATGTTGAAATGCCAATGTCCGTTTCTAGAATTTCATTTATTCATGATTTTGTGAACCATTCACTACCCTGTCACCAGTGTGTACATTCAAGCTGTGCGCAACTGTAAATTATTCAAGCTTGATTTGATTCTTTGATCTTCGTTTGAAAACGATGCTTCTTAAGTTGCAAAAATTCATTTACCCATCAGCATACCAAAACTAACATATACATAGTACTGAATTAGAAAGTTCACCAACTCGTACTAATATATTTTGAAGGTGTCCTTGTAGATGAAAAATATAATCTGACCCTGACATAAAAGTATGTCCTTATTATCAAATCTAGGAGTAATCAAATCTTAGACATGCATCAAACACCCGTCCGATATTAAAATAATATAAAATTTCCATGAAAAATCTGCATTTACACATCTAAAACTCATATCCATGATGTATGACATTCATCGACCTTGGACATATAAGTAAGTATCATTTTAAATTAAATAGACGAAACATGGTGCGCAGTGCGCAACGAACCAATCACTCATTTGATATCGACGATATTGATCGCCGATGTGATTTTGTTATAACTGAACTTTTAGTTTTAAATATAACATGACACAAACATCATGTATTCATTCATACATGGGAGAAGCCAAACATCGTGTAAAAGAGTTACTGTCGGACTGTCTCGGTTTACGAATCAATTATAAAACTGCAAGTTAACAATAGTTTACATAGACCTGACAGCCAATAGCACATAACATTTCTATAGTTGTGGAGTGGTGTAGTCCAAAGCTAGTAATTTAAAATCGATTCGTATAGCAGACGGGTAATACTATACATATTAACAATATGATTTTAGGGACATGTATGCTCAAACTGGACTTGTTCGTCATCCATACGATGCATAGAAAACAGGGCAAACACGTTACATTTATAATAGTGTACTTGAGCAGTAACATACACTCTTAGTTCTTGATTCTCGAAGAATATTATGTAATTCCTTTCCTGTATATCCTTTAACTAAAAAATCTCAACTTTCCCCATTGTACATCTACTATACCATATCTGAGCTTTAGTTTGATTTAACGCACATCATGAATAAAACTTCAATACACAGCAACAAAATATGATAGAGAATATTAACTCTGATTTATATACATCATTTAATTTCTGTTGGTTTTATTAAATTCGGTCTTTTTGAAAAGGATCATCAAATATGTTCGCTTTCAAATTTCAACATCCTAACGACCTTTTCACTCCTCACGATCAAATATCTTTTCATTCCCTCTCTAGAAACAATAGTGAGTTTGTACTTCCGTTCCGAGTGTTTATTTTATAAAGCTGTCACAGTAGCATGAAATTAAGTGACAGCTGCTGAGCAGCTCAACATGTCACTTAGCATGTTCAGACCAGACCACTGTCATGTCACCGTCCCCATGAGATATAAATTGTTTTCAAATTTGCAATATGCACCATATCCAACGTGACTTCAAAACTAAACCCGACTCTCAACTCTATGGCCTAAATATTATAACATACATTCTATTACCGGGTGGCTAAACCCGTATGCGACCTTCGATTAAAAATCATCAATAAA
The DNA here is from genome assembly GCA_027743935.1 of Sinodicranocentrus sp. ZH6. Classification (NCBI taxonomy): domain Eukaryota; kingdom Metazoa; phylum Arthropoda; class Collembola; order Entomobryomorpha; family Entomobryidae; genus Sinodicranocentrus; species Sinodicranocentrus sp. ZH6. The sequence goes on along the minus strand of JAHZNA010000524.1, from coordinate 15,423 downwards.
TTGATGTAAGGATAAAATTATGAACAACAAATTATACTTTAGTCTACTTCAAAAGTAGGCATAACAGAATAACAGCCTTCATTATCATGTGATAGAATTTTTTTATTAATTCTAACTCTTTCGTGCATGGCTATTGACGAAATGACTTTGACCTGTATTCCAAATTTCGTGTAAATTCGTGATATCAGTTAAAATGTTATCTTAACCTTGATGAATAGAATAATCCTATTTTTTATAGCAAGAAGTAAAGTTTATAAAATCAATATAAGCCTAAAATATTTGCTTGCAATCATAAGTCAAAATCAGAAACAGACAACTAGACAGGAAATGAATTAAGTGAACAATTCAATATCACATCACATATATCACATATTGTTGAAAAAATTGCAGGATCTTCTACCCTGCTTCCATATTTTTCATCATTGCTAGTAACTTGTATACAGCATTTGCCTTTTTCCTCCTCTAATGAAATGCAAACACTTTCCTACTCAAAATCAAGTATCTATGTATATCCTTCTCTGCATTGAGTCAACACTACAGTGTTAATATCTGGGTTTACGTGCTTATTCCTACAACATTTACGACGTCCTTAGTTTGGATTAAGACTCCATTAATTTTTAATATAGTTTGCAGAGAAAACAACAAGGAAAAGGCTCGCCGCTCGCTCCCCTTGGTCGTTTTTCATTTTACACAGTAGGAAATTGCCCTCATTCCTCTAATTCCCATTCTCACAATCAGTTCTCTCCCTCCCTCCTTTTTCAAGAGGTGTAGTTTAACTGTCGAGCTTTAATCTTGGAAATGTCAAATGACACACAGAAAGACGCGTACAATACGAGAAAAGCTCAATTTCTGCTGGTGAAAGCATAGCTTTGTTGTAATAAGAAATAATAATAAACGTGATGGCGAATATGAATCATGAATTCAATGATGAAATCCACTTCTACAGTCACCTATATACATTGAACTTTAAAAAGTAAGCAGAGAGAAAATGTGTCCATGGTGGATGGGGAGTAAAAGCGGGAAAGAAAATCCGAAGCACAGTTTTCTTCAACTTGCATTATATTTCCTTCACTAAATTTGGATCTCAAAGTCTACCTCCATTTTTCTCACAAAAGACCTCATTCTGTTGACATTCGCTAACAAAGTCACCACAATGCCGTTCCCGTCATCGACGTCAATACGAAAAAAAGGATGATCTCGTCGGAGAGAAAATCCTTTCTTGTTACAAAACCGCAAGAATATCTTCTCTTGCGCTATATACTTTCCACTTTTTTGCTAGTAATAAAAATCTTCTCATATGGCTTTAAGCCTCTTTCAAGAGAGAAAATAACGAAAGTATTGGTAAGTAAGAGAGGCAATGATTATGACTACAATAGATTTATTGTGTGTCTGTATTTACTGTAGAATAAATGTACATGAGAATATATATAGCTATACTGAATGCTGTATAGCCTCATACTCCTCTCATTCGTACTATTTCCTTTATTCTCTAGACTTTAGATTTCTCCCCAAATCGGAGAGGTGTTTCTATGACTTGCTGCCATTTTTCGTGAAATTGGATTTTTTCCATTACTTCCTCTGAAGTGACCCACCCGTCATGTTTATCTCCCACAAGGTCGGTAATGACCTAGAAGGAGTAAGGCAGAGGTGGATTTTTCAGCTTCACTGCTGGAGATTTTTTCTATCTCTATCCTCCACATTTTTATGTGGGGTTAGGCGTCAAGAGTTTTCGAGAGGCTCTTTTCAGATTTTCTTTGGGATACTCCCTCCATGAACTCTTGTATGGCTTGTTAATCGTTGGAGTTTTTTTCCGCAGTAAAAACATACATGTGTTATAGATGTATGTATTCAATTCGCGAGTGCAAAAGAAAGGTCCAATCACTGATTTTCACAGACTGAGAAGTTAATGATTCGCACAGGGTATGTAATCAGAGGAGATAATGTGTTAAGCTACTTTCTAGTTGGGTGCACTTCTACTCCTTCCCAGTGTTTATCTTTTTCTGAAAAAATAGTGCGGTTGAGTTTGGGAAAGTTTGAGATAAATGCTCCACTCAGTGTTTTATTGTATAGGATAAAATGCAGGCGGTGGGAAAACCCCTTCATATTTATCTTCATTTGACATAATCATTAGCGAAAGCCTTGGGAAACTTCAAGACCAGGAATGAAAGTGTACGGAAATGGGCTTTCAGTGTATCGATTAGTTTTCTACAAAGCAAATCACTACAATTCTTTGAAGAGATTTTATATATATAGAAAATCACTCTTGTTTGAAAGCGTCTGTTTTGGAATTTTACTTGAAATACCTATGCAAAAGGGTTTATCTACCCTCTAAAGAAAATGTTTGTTTTTTCTGCTCGAAAAGAAATATGGGAAAAGAGGGGAATGAGGGGGCTGTGATGCTTTAGCCTTTTCTATCGAAATATTCTATGTCATCTTCCACTTTCACTTCATTAACTCTCTTTTCCTTCCTTTTTAAAAACACGATTCGTGAATTAACAAAATAGCATAATGATAATGATGCTTGTATGACTGCCAACGACTGAAACATGATAGCGAGATTTTCTCTCTCGTCTTCCTCATCTCTTTCGTCGTTCCCTTTCACCATTCAAAGTAAGATGAAAGCCTATGTATTTCTTTCTTATCCATGGAAGAATATTTATCAATTTCGTCTTCGTTTGCCAACTTTTCCATCTCGAGACAAATTTAACTCCTTTTTTATTTGATTCTTTCACTCAGGATTGAAGCGGAGATTTTGTGAAAGGAGGCATTAGATAGAATTGTCTCCCTCCGCTTGGGTATTTTTATTGTTTCTCACTTTATCTCTGCTAACTTTGCCATTTTCCTTTTTCTCTTTCTATCTTGAGAAGCAGCTCTAGATAACTAGATTATGTCGAGAAAAAGATGGAAGACGAGGATACTCTCAAGACAAGTTGGCGCTTTCGAATTCAGGAGAAATGAATTATGTAAAAGAATCCCTCATCAACAACAAGGGAAGTATTGTGTGTTTTAATTATTTTTAAAGCATATCCACCCTCCAGCGGGACTCAAAGTAGAGTGTCTTTAGGGAAAAAAAACACGCATGCTGTTGGATAATAATTTCAAGTAGAAAGCGACTAGAAAGGGAAAAGGATCAAGTCCTACTTGAGTATTTTTACTAGAATGCATAATACGTAAGTGGTGTAGTTCTACACCCTCCAGCTTGAGAAGCAACAATGGGAATAACAAGCAACAAGGATCTTTTTTTACTCTGTGATCAAACGCATATCTCACGTCGAGTTCTCTCCATTTTTTTTATTACTTCAAGGAGGAAAATTATTCCCTTTGGTTTTGAAAAGTAGGAGGGCGGGAGGAATAACGGTAATATGTTTCCCCTTTTGCCACGTTCACTTGTAAAAGAAATTTTGTACTTAATTTTTGACTCATAAATATCTTCACTAGGTTAGAATAAATATATGTATGTAGAACTCTATAGATGAAGTTTTTCCCCAGCTCACAGCATTTAAAGAACTTTTTTCTCAGAAAAATTGTCTAAAATGAGAAAACGAATGACAAAAACTTTTGTATTTTGTTCTTTATATTGAGAATAAAAAATGTGGATTTAAAAGAACCAGCAGGAGCACTGCATAACNCTCACAGCATTTATTTTTTCTCAGAAAAATTGTCTAAAATGAGAAAACGAATGACAAAAACTTTTGTATTTTGTTCTTTATATTGAGAATAAAAAATGTGGATTTAAAAGAACCAGCAGGAGCACTGCATAACATTTTGTGTACTTTTCTTACGTAGTACTTCCTTTTGTAGCCGTGGGATCACCACCACCCTTGCGAAATGAAAGTGGAGACAAAGAATGAAATAGGACAAAAACCGCACGAGCTGGAAGGGATAAGATTTTACAAGACGCCAGGAAAATTCTGTAAGAGATGGATGGATACTGAACAAAGGAAAAGATCACTAATGACAATAGGAATATGTACAGAAAATGGGGATACATAGAGTACTCTTGCCTTTTCTCACTTGATGCGTGGGACTTTTCTTTTTTGCGAGTGTGGTTTACCAGTTCTTTAAAAAATTGTAGAACTTCTAGAAAAGGGATTGCAACAAAAAAGGAAATGACAGAGAGTTAGCCATGGGGAAAAAGTTATCGTGAAATGGCACGAGAAAGATTTACAATATTCCAGGAAGCTTATGACAATGACAGGGAGGGGGTATGAAGATATGATGATGCAACTCGCTTTCAATGTAGCGTAACGTATATAGGAAAAAAAGATAACAAAGGTCAATTCTGCATTGTTAGATTTGGAATACAAAAAGGAAGGAAAAGGTTCATTTATACTTTATGTGTCGACTTCCGTCGTCCTTTTTCAGTATAAATCCTACTACAGTTTCTATACAGCCTCAAATATCAAAATACCTTGAATCTGTCTTGTTACGTTCCTGTAAAATGACAATAATTTTCATGGGATACGGATGATCATGTAACGAAAGTAAGGTCTACAATAGATAATCGCGACTATACGCTTTTTGAGCTGTGTGTGTGGTCTACGTGGTCTTAACTGTTTGCCAAGGAGGACAAAGTGGTATAAACCTACACGGTGGCGTGCACATTGCGGTGTAGAGGATAAATAAATAGTAAGACACATCAAATGCTATTTTTGCAACACGTGCTTCTGCTTCCAAGTTTCTGTTGGCTATGTCACGAAAATCTGATTAAGCCCAGGATAAAGAGATTTTGCCGGAAGGTCGGTGCAGTATAAACACGCGAACCTTTCTCGTGTCTTCTTCACTTTTGTTGGGAAAATATAATACAAAAGAAAAAAATGCAGTCCCAACACTAAACTGAGAGGAGCTTCATGTCATCATCCAAATAAATTCATATTTTTCTTTCTCCACCAAACTTAACTTTTTCCCTGTCGTTTCATGTTTAACTTTCTCTTTGAACTGAACGTGTAATACTTGGTGCGTATACGAGTAAATCATAAGACGTGACTAAGATATTTTCCACATTTTTCCGTTCTCTTTTGTGGATAACACCTAAGGCGAATATTGCTGGCAACTGTTCCAGTTTCGAGTTTTTTCTTTCGTTCCACGGTACTTGATCCTTTCTTCCTGTGCTGGACAACAAGAAACATGGGGAAAAAATGTATACCTATACATATTTTAGACAAAACCAACCTCACTTGAAGCCAAACTCGCCTTCCTCGTCGTTTCCATTTACATGAATGAGTCCTCTCTACATAGGAAATTATATTCATGCATGGATGGTCCTCAAATGGAAAGCAAGTTGGAAAAGGAGAAAATCCAGATGCAGACATGGTTGTGGGTGTGCACTCAAGCAGGAGAGGTGTACGTAGTAAATTTGTTTTAAGTCAGTAATTGAGTGGAACAGGTTGGAATGATGTCGAGGGAAATTGCGTAATTTTAAGAGAAAGTTAACTGGAGGAAGACTAGCTCGAGTGTTGAGTGTCGTTGAGAAGGACAGTTTTCACATTTTGTCAGCTTCGAATGACTTTTGACGATAGCTTTGCCCATTGGAAAGTGTTGACTTATCAACGTTCAGTTTGAAATCCCATTTGGTACGAGGATATGGGCGGGAAAGCAATTTCAAATATTTTATGATGATAATCATTCCGACTGGCGCTGTCGGAGATAATAATACTTCGATATATTACATTTGTCGAGAGAAAGACTCTCGTGAATAGACGATTTCGCCGGGAAAGATAAATTTTATTTGAAATAATGGGAAGTAGTAGCAATTATCATAATCATTGACTCGAGTCAATGCTCACTGGATGTGAAAGCGATTTTCCAAGAATAATTTACGAATGCATTGTGCTGAAGTCGTGCGATTTATCCTGCTTGCTTTTTACTCCGAACAGTCCGAACTACGACTTAGATTGACATTTTCGAGTGCAGACGAAAGCATGAAAGCATTTAAATTATTATTTAGCCACTTGCGTTTTGTTGGCAGCCATGCACGGTATGACATAAGTTACTAATAAGGCGTTTACCGTTCGCCCACGTAATTTGACCTGGTTCCAGTGAAAACTAGACGTAAAAATACTCTATCATGTGATATATTGTTTTCAAAGCTTATATACGACGTGTGCAAATATCCATTATGAAAAAGAAAAGCTAATTAATTTTAGTTGTCCCTTTAAAATATGATGACGGGGATGGGATTGTAGAAAATAACATTACTGGTTCCATGTGTACACAGAAATGCACATAATCGAGGTATTCATGGTACTTGATAAAGAACATATGTTTGGAAAATGCAAGACCCCATCGAATTTCTAATTAACTTTCCAAACACTGCAATAGTCAGCATTTTTTGTATCAGGGAAACAGAAACATGTTAATAGTGGTCTATCCTTCTGATTCAAGCCTGCATTGTGTTCGGTGCAGATACACTCTTTATGAACCTCGTTACGGCAGTCCTCGAGGATTTGACTGAATATAAAACGAATTATCCGATGGCAGTGAAAAGTTCGGGGTATTGGACAAAAGTGGTATCCAGAGCGAAGACAAGGAGCAGGGCAAAGTAATTTAGCTTACACGACAAGAAATTTTCTTGGTGACGGCAGATTCAATGTTTGATGGCATTTCGTTCCAATGAGCTGCGGTTAACGTTGCTTGAGGCTTTATAGACAAAGATGGAGCAGGTTTTGATTTGAGTAACAGACTTTGAAGAAGCGACTTGTTAATACACAACTCAGCTTCTCATCTCACATCATCATCAAACACCCTCACAATCTACTGGAGTCATCAGTTCTGAGTGCCAAGTCAAGTTGGATCAGCTCAAGCTGCTCCTTTTCCCGGTATTCAAAGCTGGCAGAAAATTCTCAACAAGGGGAGAAAAAATATTGTAAACAGGTTCCAACTGCTGGGGCAGATGTGTTATATATACAACTTTAGTTGTGCTTCATGAGCTTTGCCATGCGTAATATTATTCATTGGATTGGATATTCATCGAAAATCTCATCTGCACTCATTTCACTTTTTCATTTATTACTTTCCTTGGTGCAGATCGGCAAGGCAAGGGGAAGAAAAAGTGGTTAGCAAGTCACTTCCAGAAGTGTGATAGGGGTAGACTGAGGCAAGTTGGAACAATACTACGCATGCATGTTGTTCCCTGCGACGAAGAAAAGATGAAAAAAAAACGTATGAAAAATTGATGGCTGCCATCAGCAGGGAAACCAAGAGCTGTCATTTCTCCTCGTCATAAAATCACCTCTCTCCTTCTCTGCTCTAATTTTAGAAAGCTAAAGGCAACCCCAAACTGCACTACAGTCATTTTACGCCGCACTTTTATTCATTCATCAGATCAGCGTAAAAAGCAGGGGAGCAAGGAATCAGAGAAAACTGTTAGCCTTAGCCTGTTGGAATTTAGCCTTTGCCCTTTAGAAAATATTTTAAAAATAGATCTAGCCATAGCCAGTGGGGAAATGGTAACACAACATGGTTTGGTTTTGCATTGGCAAGTAAGACAAAAGAAAATGTTCTCAATTTTTGTGAGTAGTAAGTTCGTCTAGAGGATCATTATATTTTAAAGAAAAAATGATAAGGGTGTATATCCATCTAGCCACTTGTCTTAATAAGGATTTTGAGAGAAACTTTCATCCTCTTTCATCTCATCTCTTCAAAATCTCCTTTTCACCAAGCGGATAAGCCAGAAGTAGCTGTAAAGCTAACCTAGAGCAAATGAACTACAAGTAAAATTATAAAAATAGCCTTTAAAGTGTCTACAAACAATAATTATATCCTTGTATTATAGCACTATGCTGTGAATAGAAGACTCACTTTTGCATAATAATTATGTCGTTGTGCTACTACTACCTAAAATGACTATTAGGTTTATTTTTCAGAATGGATCCCATTATATAACGGATAAATGGTCTATAATATGGCACATTGAATTTAGAAGTGAAAACATCCAACTTTTCTCTACTACTTTCGCTGTAGAGAAGAGAGAAAGAGAAGAAGCAGTGGGTCATTACAGTTCAGAGAAAATTCCCAAGCCACTAACACCACCACTTCTATCACTTCTTAGTTCATATTTTCCGTCATTTTTTTCCAGAGTGGAAAAGCCTCATGATAAAAATATAAATTCGAGGATTTTTACATACATCTTTCTCTACTTAATTGTGCACTAATGCCTTTTCATTCATGAGTGCATACCTATTCGTTCAGAGTGGAAAAATGGATGTAACAGGAAGCCTAGGTTTATACTCCCATTTCTACTTTTAGTACACCCTTGGCACACAACGCTCCACTTTTATCCAAGTTAAATTAAAGAAGCCATGGCCACTATATGTTCCACGACCCATGTGAGAGTAATGAAAAATATTATACAAATCCAAAAATAGTGTATATGAACCATTATAATACTATCACATACCTCATTACCAATGCATATACATCCTACTCATGAAAAGCTCACCTCATCTCGATTTCATACTGTATCCAAATTTATATCCTCTCCCGGCCATAAGCACGGAAACCCCTTACTGTGAAGAATATTCTTGTTATCCATGAAAACATCAGGAGAAAAATGGGGTATTACTCTTTTCCAGCTCATTTCGAGAAGAGAGTACCCGGGATCCCATTAGCTGGCCACGATGATGAGCACATCACATCTGTGGGGACATTTAGCAGACAGAGAAAATGGGAGAGGCTCATCCCTCCAGGTGATTAATGTTTCACGCGAAAAATATTCACTCAAAAAGAACAGTTGAGCGACGAACTCTTGTACAGCCCATTTCCGAAAGGATATGGTAAGTAAGTTTCCCTATTGTATTCTCATCCCTTCCGCTGACCCGAAAATGTTATCCGTGTAATTCAAATATAATATGAAGCACGTGAGAGACACAGAGAGAAAAACGAGATGATGATACCAACAAGAGAAACATTCTCCATCTCATTTATACAATATTAAAACATCATTTTAAGAACTGGCATTAAGCACAAAAAAGGAAACTGCTCCCGGATCCTCTCTCTTTTCATATAATTATATAGAAAGATCGTGAATAATGCGAGAGGAGAGACTGCCAAGGAGAAAAAACCTGCCACCACAATTTCCAACAAGAATATGTTACCCAGGACGGGCATGTTTGCCCAAGGCTCGCATTTTTGGACTCTACCCAGATACGACGGCTGAGCAGACAGACGGTAACGACAGCAGCTGTATGTATTCCACCTAATCTACCAAAAATAGCGTCTTATTCTTATTGCATAAATGAGAACTAAAGGAGGAAAAGTGAGTGAAAGTCAACTAGTGAAAGTCTTGTTCAATACTTTAGAGCAAGTTTTTCTATTTCTTAAAAGCAAAACATCCATTCATGTACTGCTTTACATACACATGTAATGATATAAAATACATTTTTCGCCAAAAACACCATTCAAATGCGTACTAGACATATACATGTGTACGTGTCCTACGACATTATTGACTAAAGCAAAAGAGGATAAACCTGAACAAGTTTTCGTATTCCAGGGTATGCCCATGCCAGTTGAGAATACACTTAACTAACCAAATATCCTCAAAAAGGAGAGAACACTTGAAGAAAAAAATCTCTTTGCGGATACCAAACAGAGAGGAAAAGATGCTACATTTTTCTCTTCATAAAAGGATCCCACTTTTTTCATTTTACCTGCCTTGTAATCTCGTAAAATGCATCGTGTATCGTGTAAGATTAGAAGTAAAAAAGAGAGAAGAAGCAAATCCTCAATGTGAGCTTGTACTATCAGCACCAGTTGGCCAGCGTTGGTGGTGTGGAGGATGATGGTGATGTGATGCAATATTAGACTGGTACCATACATTTGTAGAATGTCATTTTACCCTGTATGCAGCGTCATGTTTGGGTGACGTGTAATTCAAAAATATGTGATATATCCGCCTTATCATTTCAATCGTCATGCTATTTCCCCACCCCCACATTCTCTTTCTACTTATCCACTCTTCTTCTTTCATTTACAGGTTGTACACTATTCTTCGTCACTATTTCAAAGAGATTTAGGTTTTAGTGAGTCTCTTCCACGTGAGAAAAAAATATATCGAAGAATGTGAGAACATGTGGTATTTCACTTGTGTGCATGCTCCCCATTCTAGTAAAAGACTAGGAGAAGAAACGAAATGAATTGTAGTGGCGATGGCATCCGCAATATCATCATCATTCCCAACCTCGTTTTTCACTATGACACACTTGAACTCCATTGCGTCATCAGGGGAAAAGTGAGGTATATTCTTGGAAGCTGGCAATACCGCTTTCCTAGAGTTTCTTTTACTGTCGTTGTATTTAGATGCATATAAAACTTTCTTTATGTAATTTTTTTCTTGATTTAGAGAGCTCCAGTCTCCAGTTTTTCATTTTTCTCTCTCCTGCTCCGTCGAAATACATGCTGTATTGAAATTGGCGCTATTCTTACGAAGTGAAGCATTCAGACGTTTTTATTGTTAGGTTTGAAAAAAGTCTCTATTTTCCACACCCCTACTCTTGAATACAAATGGAAACAAATATTTTTCTAAAAGAGAAGATTAGTGCACCTAGATTTTACATTCCAGTAGAGATTCGTCCCAAAAATACTCGAGTTTACTATTATGTTTGTGAATGCGCATTTATATCATTGTAGTGCTCATTTCCTCCTTCTTTTTTACCAATGCATTGAGTTTTGTATTAAAAGTGAAGCTTCATAGGTTTTTAGTGTTTTTTCCAGTCTACTGACATTCTGGAGAAAATATCCTGTTAGAGGAGTAGATATTTTCAAAAGAGAATATGAGATATGAAAAGACTAAAGGGAAAAATTTTTAAACAAAGGAAGGTTGGGAGATTTTGTGCAGATTTCTCAGAGTTTTCACAGCTGTTGCAGAAATTATAATGGAGGTTCTTTGTATCTATGATATAAACAGGCTTAGAAAACATTACCAGGAAAAGTAGTACAATGGAAAGGAGGATAATATGGAGGGAGTTCGGTTGGCACATAGGAGTATATATATTTATTGTTATATAAAGCTTATATAATAGGACAACAATGGCATTCATTTTATAGTGCCAGTTTTTACTTTTACTACAATCTTTTCCTATTTATCGTTACCCTTGCTGGTAGTGTGGAGAAAAAGAGTGGTCTGGTTGGGATAAGGTGGTCTCATGATTTTTGAGCGTTTTTTAATGGCTACGCAAGCCAGAAATGGTTATGGCAGCTTTGGAAGCGTAATTTCAGCGGAGAAATGGGCGAAATATGGATATTATAATATTCGCGGAATAGAAGGCACTGGAACAACAAGCTATTTCAGAAAGGAAAGGCTTTTCTCTTCAGGCAACAATTGCAACTTTGTTGGTTGTAAATATCATTTGAATATTAATACTTGCTTTCTTATTATACATTTGCAGAATAGGGTTTGCTCCTATATTGGAGCAAGAGTCAAGAGGGTTCCCCCATGAATAATTTGTGGGTGGTCGACACAAAAAATCCAGTTAGGAGAGAAAATTGAGGCTTAACTGGGAATGAATTGGGGGCTTCTTTACAGAAAAGAAATTCGTTGAATATTTGTTATGTTGCTGGGTTGTTGAGTTTGTGTTGTTTTTAAAAAATTAAGTAGACAATTTTTCCCAAGATTTTCTAAAACTGAATAGACGAAGCAGAATTTTCTCCTAATTGGAAATCACTTTTTTCGTGAAAATTACTTTCATTTATTGTCTGCATTGTTCCTCAAATGAGAATTTTTACTATGCAAGTATACAAATAAAGTCAAAAGTGTTTAGTTAATGATTTGCGAAGACAAAGCATGTACTTTTAAAAGAGCGAATCTTTTCAATCAAAAGCAGATAAAAAAGCGAAAGTTTTCTACGAAAAATTCTATCCATTTTTAAAAACACAAAACATTAATCTTTACTCATTACTATTTAGACTAGATTGCCCTTTGCCAAGAAAATAATTCAAAAGGAACTTTGCCCTCCACTTCCGTTTGTTTAATTCTATGGGGCTCCTCAAGTGAAAATGGGGATAGCTCTTTGAAACAAATGTAAACAAATTACTTTTGTCAGTTTTTCCTTCAACAAAGATTTATAGTTCCACTGAGGTTAGTTTCTCTCTATTCATCTATTTCTAAGTGGGCAAGTTGAATCAATGTTTATTTTGACTTGCTCTAGCACGTTTGTGTGAGCTACTGCTGGGAAATAGTTTTTGAAAGAAAATGAATCTGGAAAGCTATAATTAGAAAATTCCTCAATTTTTCTCACTAAAAGAATACTCTGGGAAAACTTTGATGAGGAATTCACATGGCTGATGTTGCATGCAACATAAATCAAAATGTGAAAGCAGACCACCCTGTGCTGTGTGGACATTTTGTCCATTGAGATGGATGTTTAAAATAATAAGAAATGCCGCACTGGTGTTGTGATTCGTAAACTGTTGATGAGATAGCGTTCCTAAATACAAGTGACAGTCAACAGGGCTCATAACTAACGTTTTTCCAGTAATGCTTTTACATTTATGTTGTAATGCAGCTTTCACGAGTCGAGTGGTGAGTAATTGTTTAACATAATTCAATTTACGATGACGTCATTCGCACCACATTAAGAGCATCATATCATTCGCAATATATATATGTGCTTGTATAAATTTAATACTTTTTATGAAATTTCTGCGAAACAGAGTCGCCACAGGATATTTAACTTATCCAATTTCATCTCCTCAGCCTTCCTGGCACTCATTTGCATTTTACATTAGAGAAGTATCAAGTTTCCAAGCTAATTGTAAGAGAAGTTTGGAAGGATAAACTTGGCGCTTAAAGATGTTAAACTGGTGCTGCATGTGATTTAATGCTAAGCTTTTTTTGAATAGAAGTACATGTAGCATTAAAAGAAACACTAAAACATTTAAAAAATGATATTTAAGAAATTTGCCACAAGACCAAACAGATTATAAACTAGAAAGGTAAAGAGTTGAGAATGCATACAATATTTTACTAAATTTCCGTCTGTACCACGTTAACTAATATATTTATTTCCCACGAGATTTGTAGCATGTTTCCGAACATATGTCATATTTAGTAAGGTCAGAAAAGTTATTTTCGCGGGTTTCAGACCTCTTATTATTATTGCTCAAACCTCTTTTGAGACATTAATCGATTTCAAGCACACATTTTACTTCTCCGTCCATCCCATAACCCAAGCACATACCGTAAGTAAGTTATCTACTCGTTAACATTTCCCATGCACTATGGCTCGTCATGCCAGGATTTATTCCACCTTCATTCAAATACCCTGTATAGGTACCTATCCTCAAATATACAACCACAATAGCCCGTATCCTTTTACTAATATTCTATTGTAGTATCCTTTATTGTTGGAAGGCTACGCTGAATGACTTCAAAAGCATTAAAAAACCAGGCTGAGCAGGTGTATCAACCTCAACTAGCTGACTACATGAGAGGAAAACATTCCAACTATGGTTTACCTCCATCACGGCACTTCTCTGTATATGTAGCCAATTTTACGTCTCATGTGAGTGTAACAAACGAATATCGATTAGAAATTACGTCTCATTCCAATTCTATATCGACGATATTACACAATGCTCTTTTTTCCAGTTACAGACTTTTTCAAAGGGAATACTGTCTGGAAAACGGGAGTAGATTTTTTTCTCATTTCTGGTAGCCCTCCTTGACTAACGGAATATTGTAGTTCATTCTTAATTTTGTATGCATAGCTTCTTCTCCTACAGTTTTTCAATTGAATTCTACAGTCAAAGGAGGAGAAAAAAATAGATGCCTGTATATCCCTTTGCGCTTGCACAACGTAAATTCAATTCTGGTCCTATCATCCTCCTTCGATACAAAAAAAATCCAAATTTTTTTACGCTCTCCATTTTTTCTACCGTCGTCTGAGAATCATGTTACTTTCCAGTCAGAAAGTAAAAAGGAGTACAAGGTTCAGCGTTGAAATCAGGATAGAGTAATTCTTGCATTGAGCGGACGTCATAGAGGAAGTGCTCTTTTTGAAGAAATGCCTTTATTCTCAGTGTTCTTTTTTCCCAAGAAATGTCCCGTTTTATGTTGCCTTTTAGTAACCATTTCAGCTTTCATGGGAAACGGGGAAAATAATCATAAGAGGGGGAGAGCTTCCTTTTTTATCTTTATTCCATTTTTTAAGAGTCATCCCATCTATCTGTGACTCATTTATGACATGACATGTGGCTCTCTTTCACGTCTTTGAAAGCACACACGAAAACCATACTCTGTGAGATAGAGGAAAAACGAAAATGTGATTTGACTTCCTTCGTAAAGAAAATAAAAGGATATGTTTCAGACTCAGCTCAGATCAGATTCCACAATTCCAGGTGGATACTTTTCCAACAGGGGAAGTGAAGCAGAAAGGAGATTTTTTTAAAGCGAGAAAAAGAGAAAAGGGTCCTTATTGGGGAGCATTAAATTACATAGGAATGCAAATCAAAAAGGAAACTTTCCCAGACGAACGTGCAATGTGTAGTAAATACAGATAAAGTGTCGAAAACGGGACCTGTCACTTACAAAAAAGATGTGAGGAGAATGATGAGGTAAACTCGTTTCAACGTGATAGACATTTTTGATGAGTTTTAAATTTCTGTGAGTAGGCAGACAACATCTTTGTCGATTTTTTTACTTTTAAAGTCATTTAAGTTTTAAAGGAAAACATAACATATGGATTCGGATTTGGAAAAGTATTTATAGAAATCTAAAACGTGTGCTGAGGTTACATGCATGAATACTACGTTGGTCTTCCGTTTGACCAATATGGCTATATCTCGCGTGTTCTGAATAAATAGTGGCTTCTCAAGTTAAACCCTAAAGCTCACTTACATCGATTACCATTGCATGCCATTGAACTTTGAATTGCGTGTAACAGTCCTAGCTGAATTCCGTGGTTTTATGTTCTCAACAAGCACTTTGTTTCTGCATCTCATCTTTTTCCTCTTTAAATGGTGTAATAGCATATAAAAATCAAATTTGGGAATGGATTTCTGCCTCAACACTTCATTTCTCAGCCATTTCATGCGCATTTACAGACCATTAGTGAACTTCTGGATATGGCTGCTGGCCAAAATTGAATCCAATGACATTTAGTGTTATAACCGAGTATGGTTTTATTTGTTGATTAACCAGTCTCTGAATCTAGTACTAGAATACTTGTCATCTTGTTTGAAAAGGATAGTTCATTATATCAAATTAGAGTCTATTACAATCATAAAAATTCATTTTTCTTTATGCAAGTCGCATTTAACTTCCAGTGTATGCCCGTAAAATCGAGAAAAATCCAGTCTACAAAACTTGTCCATGTACGAAATTCTGTAGACCCTCTCAAACGGAAAATCAAATTGAGAAAGGTTTTCATCAAAAGACGTCAAAGCACCTTCTTAATTATTTATTTACAACTCAAAGACTTAGAC
>JAHZNA010000523.1:0-28493 GCA_027743935.1 Sinodicranocentrus sp. ZH6 | reverse complement strand
GCCGTTCTCGCTTTCGCCGCTGGCGCTTCCGCCGTCAACCTCGGATGGAGTGGCGCTGATGTTGCTATCGCAAGAGCCGCCCATTTAGCTGAAGTTAGCCGCATTACTGGAGAGCGTCTTGGAGCTTTAAATGCTGCCCTTGCTCGTAACGCTGGACTTGGACAAGTTATTGTCGGCGGAGGTCTTCGTGGTGTCGTTGGAGGATTAGGCTGGTCTGGAATTCCAATTGCTCCTCAAGACAATCCAGATGTTGCCATCGCAAGAGCCGCCCATTTAGCTGAAGTTAGCCGTATCACTGGAGAGCGTCTTGGAGCTTTGAATGCTGCCCTTGCTCGTAAAGCTGCTCTTGGACAAGTTATTGTCGGCGGAGGTCTTCGTGGTGTCGCTGTTGGAGGATTAGGCTGGTCTGGGCTTCCAATTGCCCCTCAAGACACACCTTCTGTTGCTATAGCAAAGGCTGCTCATTTGGCTGAAGTTTCTCGTCAAACTGGAGCTGCTTTAACTGCTCTTGCTGCAGCCCATGCTAGAAATGCAGGTCTTGGATGGTCTGCTTAAGAATATTTAACTTGTGCGATTTTTTTCTCCCAATTCCAACGATTTATTTTTCACACTGCTTAACACACTTTTTTAAAAAAACCATTGAACTGAAACCCTTTTACCACACCCCTTTTACCACACCCCTTTGTACACAAATCACATTTACAACTTTTACCTCGCTGTATTCCTCTGTTTTTATTGATTAATTATTACCAAAGATTTTTATAGCTATTGCCTTGCCTCAAGTCACAAGTCACAAAATAAAATAAAATCTTCACAAAAAAACTACTCACAAATTATTTAATAGCTCTCTACCTCTACAATTAAGTCTTACCTCCCTAGCTCATCACTGATTGTGGCCATACCACTGACTAAAAAATCCCAGCAAATTATAAACTGCATTTGGTAATGAGGTTAACTGCAAACTGCAACAATCTCTTCTCCTCCTTTACGAGGTCATAGTCATGTTCACAAGAAAAAAACTATACGAACTTGATTCGCACATGCTTCAACCTTATTTCCGCCTAAAGAGTGGGTCAAAATGACATCAGTCTGAGGTAACAGTCCAAAGAATACATCATGCAAATATTTTTATTACGATTTTAGTCATAATTTCTTTTCATTTATTCACCGCCAAAAGAGCACCTTAACAAAAAGGCAAGTACCTTTTCAACAAGCTTCCCTTAGCTTGAACCCCTTCAAGTTACTTAACTATGGCAATTAAATAAGTTAATGATGAGTGCAGGAATAATACAAATTATTATATATTTCCTTTTTTGTGCAAAAAGCACAGCTTCATGGGCTCAACTCCGTTACGGTAGAAGGATCACAAGGAGCGAGAGCAAATGAATGAAATTCAGGTATAAGAGAATATGCAATGCACCTTCGTGAAAAAAAATACATTGCACCCACGCATAAAAAATAAACATTTTGGCTCACATGCAAAACCAAATCATTATAAAATACACATAATACTCTAATATATGCAGTAACTTCCTGATACCAACGAACTATAGGATAAAAACCCTAATCTAGATCAAACTTGGCTCAGTTCACAGTTATCCTTTGGATCATCTAGTCAAGTGATTTTTTCGCCATTCGAGAATTCCGAATTCCTTTCAAAAATTATGAAGTTTTTCTTAGCCATCGCCGCCTTGGCTGCGACAGCCTCCTTTGTTTCGGCACAAGGGAGAACTTGGACTGCCCAAGAAGTTAACGCTGAGAGAGCTCAACATTTAGCGGAGTATAATAGAATCTCTAAAGAGCGTCTTACACAACATGGAGGAGATGTTTCCGGTCCATACACGGCAGCTTTATCTCAAGTTTTGGGAAGAAGTGGATTAAATATTCCTCAGGGATATCACGACGATCGTCAACATGGGGGACATGTAAGAAAAATATATTTTTGGAGGAATTTATTTTGGGGAAAAAATTGAGAAAAAAATTCGATAAAATTTATATGTATTTTTTCAGGCTCACCACGTCAGTGCTCCAGTTCACCACGGTGGACACCATTTCCAAGGAAATCAACGCCAATGGACTTACGCCGACCTTGAAAAGGAAAGATCCGCTCATTTGCAAGAACACTCTCGTCAATATCAAGCCGCCCTTCAAGCAGCTTCCCAAGCTAACTCTAGGAATCCCGGGGGTCATCAAGATGACGGATCTTATGACGCTCGTAGATACGAACAAGAAGGACATCATTAATTTATTAAGTTATTTCTAAAATCCTTTTAGTGTGCAATGAAAAGTATTTAAAAAAAATAAAAACAAAGGAACGTTGTCAAAGAGCTTATCTCTTAATGAATATTCAATATCTTTGTTGCGTGAAATTTTGCGTTGATTGGCATGCTACTTGTGAGAAAAGGATTTCCTCATAAAAAAATTCTACTTCAATTTCTAGTCATTGGGTTGGCTTCATTAAAAACATGAGTGTAATTTAATACCTCAATTACTTTATCAAGAGGGGTGCATGTTGATGTTGGCTCATGCTAGAAAAAAATCGCTCTTGAGTGATCCACGGGTTGGAATGGGTGCAGAGGGATTTGTAATTTATAATTGTTTTCAGGATTTTTTTGAGAATTCAACAATTGCGATTAGGTTTTTCAATCACAAAATCACATAAAGTTTGTTTATTTTCAATTTATTTCCAGAAATAAAATCATCATTTTGCGTCAAAAAATCCTCCTCAGCCGCTGCTCACTTCAAGAATCTTGCAAGGTTGCCGCCTGAAAGAATTTAGGCGAGACTGAAGCACACCCTCCGTGCCCGTCATGTGCTTATTCACGGTTGGAAGCTCATTCTAGTAAAATTGCATAATATTTATGAAGTCATTCACTCCAAATCAATTAAACTTCATTGAAACTGGATTTACATGAGCATGAGCATTTTATTTTTTTATTAAATGGAGCACGGAGCACGTAAAAATGATAAAAAATCAATTAAGCACTTAACTCATCACGTGATATATTTTCGTCCTCAGCCTCAGCGTCATTCTCCCCATCACAAGTATATAAATGAAGATGAACTTGATCCCAAACTCAATTCACACTTGCCCCTCCACCAAGTCACTCCTTCGTCCTCCAAAATAAAACTCCAATCATGAAGTTTTTTAGCCGTTCTCGCCTTAGCAGCTGGTGTCGCGGGAAACTCCGAGTTAGGCGAAAACTCCATTTACGGACACGCCCCAGTTTACAGAACATGGACTGCTGCTGAAGTCAACGCTGAGAGGGACGCTCATTTACAACAATTCTCTCGCATTCATCAAGAACGTCTTCGTTCTCTTCAAGAAGCTATTCAAAGTAATCCTCAAGAATTAAATTATCAAGGGGATGTCGCCTCCCCTCATTTAAAAGCGTGGTCTGATGTCGTCGACCGGGATAACCAGATCCGTAATGCTCTTCCAGACTTTGGAGGTCCTCGTCAAGCTCCTGCTCAATGGCGAGCTCCAGCTGAACAAGACCACGCTCAGGTAAAAAAGACACCTTCGAAATAAGCAAACATTTTTTTCACTTTCGAACAAATTTAATTTATCACGTGATTATTATTTTTCAGGGTGCTCCCGCTCCACGCCCAATCGCCCGCCCCGCTCATGGCAGTGAGCCACAATATGAACGCCGTCGTGTTTGGACCGCTGCTGAAAATGAAGCTGAGAGAGCGGCACATTTGGAAGCTCATGCCAAAGAGACTGAAGTTATCTTAAAGGCTGTCGCTGGGGCTAGAGCTGCCGCCCAAAATCGGGCTGCTCAAAGACAATCCATTAACGCCAACTGGGTTGCAGCACCTGCGCCTCGTAAACAAGGTGGACAAGGTCAAAGCAAACATCAACCTCAACAATATCAGTAGAGATCTTTTTTTATTTAAAATTTTTATATATTTTTAAAACTTTGTTTCCTATTCCTCAAGTAATGCCATACTGAAAAAATGTAAATAAACATATACATTTGAAAATATACAATACAGCTTCAAAAGCATTTCACGAAGTCAAGAATTATTCAGCGGAAAGATTTGTTTGGCGTGTTGATGTACTGCAATAAATAAAAGCCTGATAAGTGATAACCCGTTCCGCTACAGATCCCTTGTTTGTGTATTTACGCAACGAGATTATCATCACGAAAGAGTACCTAAGTTCCTCGAGGAAAAAAAATGCGACGTGTAATTTGTTGTTGCTTAAAAAAGGTGAAACAAGTACCTTGCCAAGGTCATATGTAAGGTGATTTTATTGGGCTATCTTTCAGTTTTCTTTGACTTGAGTAATTAAACATTGGCTAATGTATTTCTATTATTTCTTATTCCTATAATTGACAATGCATCTTCTTCTTTTTTTCTTTTCCCCTCCCTGACAATTGTATTTTTGTTTGTTTAATGTAGTATGGATATCATGTCATGTCATATGCTCTATGAGGTCTGCAATAAAGAAAGTAATAATAAAGGAGGGTATACATAATACTCGTAATTAGCTATGCCCGTAGCTACAAGCTTTACCTTCCTTCTTCTGTTTCCTTTTTTACATAGTTTTTAAACTCTTGCTCTGGTACACCCTATGCATGTCATATTTGCCCTGGTTCAGACAGACCCCAATGATGAAAATTGTCAAAAAGATATATTATGTTCCTTAATTTTAGGTAAACATTTTCCTTTGTTTTATTTAGCGCAGAATGCGAGTAAATGTCAAGAATATTTAATTAATTGACACATTTAATATGTATTTTTTGAAAGGCGACAAGCCAAGCCAAATATTTGTAATTTGTCTAATAATTTTCAAAATGTTCCCCGTCTTATTATTCGCTGGCTTTTTGCTGAATTAAGTCCTGCTAACCTGCTACAAATCTTTGTAATTTTTGAACGATGGGAAAAATGAGTTTAAGGGATAATATGGTCAGTGACGGCAAACAAGAAAAAGCAATTCATTTTCGAGATTGGGGAGTTAATTTCAAAATCTGCTTACATTGAATTAAAGTAAGATATATTGTTCAAAATTTAATTGACACAGAAGTAGTCAACTAAACCACAGTATACTCATCAGATAAAGATCTTAATTGCCTCTTATTATAATAATAACATCCGGTGGATGACTCATCATCCATACCCAAAGAAACAGGTCATTGAACGAGCGTTTTACTAACCTTAAAAAGAACCGAAGAATGTTATGCATAGCCAGTTACAAAGATGGATAGCTTTTACGTACATTTGACCTCTGACGCTTCAGGGGATATTTATCATCAAAACACGCGAACAAACTACAGAAACCATCTAGCAATACCTATCAATATTGAATCTTCAACGTTTGAGGTTGCATTAGCAGAGCTGACATATGTGTATAACAATCCATATATCAAGCAAAATACCTGTTTATACAGAATAATACCTGCCGAGTCAAATGATGAACCTTCGCGGGAAGGTACAAAATTCCCAAAGTACTATAATCTTACAGGGCAAAATATGAGTAATATAGATGTTCATGCAAACAAGGCAGTGTGGGATTATGCAAAGGAGCAGCATTGGCATTATTCGACAAGTGATGCGTTTTTTAAAAGAACAAACAAAGAGCGGAGTGAAGAATCCTTAATTCTAAAACAAGTTAATATGGATATTGTGGCTACCAGAGATATCAACACTATTGATGAGCTTATAACAGAACTCAATAATGTAATGACAGTTCTCGATATTAAGTACACACGCAATGAAGATAGTGATGTGGAAATTCGTCAAATGGTACCGTACATAATAGCCGATGTGGGAATTAGATACCATTCAAAAATAATTGCTCAATTAAAAATGGGAGAAACTGATGAAAATCGTTATGAAAATAAAACCTATCTGCATATATGTGAACCACATGAAGATCCAACTATAGAAATTAAGCTAGGTGAAATGTTGGCTCGAGTAGCATTTTTTAAAGCTGAGATCCCTGTACTATCATCAACGACTGCAGTTGAAACGAGTCAAAATTATCCCACAGCTATTGTGATTTCTACAGACACCGACATAAAAACTGTACAAGATTTGATGAATGCATTGAATCAGCATAATGCATATACTTACTGCGAACAGCGCGATGATCGTGCACGAATAACGCTCAAACCACCGGCCGACTGTCGATTTGAATTCGAGGATCAGGTTCTAGCAATTCTCGGTCTGGATGTGGACCCTCAAACAATTTATGCTGGAAACCAAGAACATGTTATTGATGGTACATATGCGATTCACATTAGTATTGGAGCTCAAAAGATTTACGTTTACACTGATATAATTCAAAATCAGCGAATCGGTGATCAGGTAGCTCCTATTCTACGAGTCTGTGAATATGCTGGAGAACCAAACAAGCTCATTATCAAAGATTTCATCAATTTGCACTATGTCAAAGTGACAAAAGATGTGATTGACAGCATAAGAGTGTATTTAAAGACTGAAATTGGTGATGATGTACCATTAGTGTTGGGGACTACAGCTTGTACACTGCATTTCAGAGAGAGATCATTTTAAAATGGACGTCCAGGAATTTGTTCGACTTTATAACCCACAAGTGGGTAAGGGGTTGAGTGATGGGTTAATGTACTACAAATCATCATACAGACGTCAGCGAGGTGCTGGACTAGGATCGATATTTGGAACGATTGCGAGAGGACTCATTCCATTTGCAAGAAATATTTTATGGCCTGCAGCTCAAAAGTATGTGCTCCCACATGCTGTATCAGCAGCCAAGCAGCTGGCTGGAGATGTGTTTTCTGGTGAAAATGTCAAAGAATCTGTGAGAAAGCGAGCCCAGTCGGCTTTAAAAGGAATTGGGAATCAAATTGTAAATCAGTCAGGCTCTGGACGTAGAGGCAAGCGAAGGCGGAAAAAGATAATAGATAAAAAAGCTAGCAAGCGACAAAAGATTTTTCGATTTTAAATGGCTCGTAAGGTGGCAAGGTTGGACTATGTCCGATCAGAAACAGATCTGTTCACAGAACCTGGGTACGATGTTTCTGTAGTTTCAATTGCCAATGCAGAATATACCCCTACAAATAGTATCACCCAAACAGCTCCAATTACATTTTTTGTACGTGGTAATGATACCCAATATCTGGACTTGTCAAAAACTAAACTCAAAATCAGATTCAAGATTGTATCATCAACGGGGTCGGACATTGCAAATCAACCTGATCTTGGCATATTAAATTATGCACCTGTAAACTACCTCATTGCTAGCGCTTTTGATCGAATAGCAGTCCATTTAGGATCAACGGAAATTTCCCCCAAAAACAGTTTGTATCCATATCAGGGTGTATTCGAAACTCTACTTAATTATGGCTCAGATTTTAAAAAGGGTCAAGGTGAGACAGGGGGATTTTATCGAGTCAAAAATGAGACAGTTCAAACAGATGATGGATGGACAAGTCGAAAAACGTTGTGTGACGCAAGTAAAGAATTTGAATTAGTGGGGAGACCTCATGGGGAAGTTTTCAACTTGAGTCGTTTTCTTGTGCCTGGCATTGATGTTAAAATTAGTTTGTACAGAGCTGCAAATAGTTTTGCGTTAGAATGTTATGGTACAGGAAAACAAGATATTCAATTGAGAATATTAGAAGCCAATTTGATGGTGAGAAAAGTAAAACTCTTGCCATCAATCCATGCAGCTCATTTACTCACATGGCGAAACAACCCTGCAGTGTATCCTGGGAAGCAAGTTGTCATGAAAAGCTATAGTATACCTACAGGACAGTATCAAGACACAAACGAGTCATTAATTACAGGGGTCATCCCAGACCGAATGTTTTTTGGAATCGTTGCCACAGAGAATGCGCAAGGAACATATGGTACAAACCCATATGCATTTGAGAATCATGATCTCATACAGATTGTGATAAACGTCAATAGTGAATATCCAGCCCAGCACATTATAAATCTGGACAAGGCTAACAATCGTCTGCTGGATGGATACACTTCTCTATTTGATGCTATGGGAGTTACAAATTGTGACGTGGGACTAGATATTCGACAGGCAGAGTATCTGAATGGAAAAGCATTGTATGGATTCGATTTGACTAATATAACCGACGGATATGGAATACCTCAACACGGAAATGTTAGCATATATCTTAAATTTAAAACTCCTTTAGCTAAATCCCTTACAGTGATTGCATACACTGAATACCCTAGCACAATGTATATTAGTCATGACAAGCAGATTTACTTTAAAAACTATACATCTGATATTTAAATATGGATACTACAGATATATTATATTGTTTTAAAAAAATATCAAAGTGCAAACCTACTGCACAATATTATGTATTACCATGTGACTTGCTACCCACAGTAAAGCCGGTTAGTTATCCGTTTTACGCTGCAATCAATTTGGATAAAGCAGGGGATCCAGGTTCACATTGGGTAGGATTATACATTGCAAGGCCAGGTGCAGAGTTGGAGTTTATAGATTCGTACGGTATAAGTATTCAAATGTTTTCTAAATATTTAACAGAGTTTGCACTAAAGCATACCCCTAGAATAGTTGAAAGACAAAAAACATTGCAAGCACCAGCGAGCAAAGTTTGTGGAAATTATATAGTAGCATATGTATATCATAGGATAAGAGGTGGGTCTCCAGACAAGTTTTATGCTAGATTTAGTAATGATTTAAATAAAAATGATAAAATTGTTGATCGATTGATTCAAAACATGTTTAATGTCCAAAAATTTAAACTGAAATGTACATATAAATAAATCAAGTTAAATTTGTCCAAGCTCGCGTATGTCTAGTTCTTTGTTTTGGCGATTCTTGTCTTTTGGCGACACGACGACGAATTTTCTTTGGTGGGGGTGATGGCGCTGTCGATGGGGCTGGAATTGCAACGGTGGTAACTGGTGACGCAGGTCTAGCATTTGTCTTTATCAGAGTCTTTGAAAGTAGGCTGGATGGAATAGAACTAATTGGAATAGTTGAAAACAGTTGACTGGTACCAGGCTGATAGCCTAGTCTACTGTCTTGTAAACTACGAATCATCATTGGAAAGTATGATCCGGGAACAGCATGTCCATTAATAACCAACTCATTCTTGTCATTATACGAAATACCCTGCCCAATCAAAAAATGGAACAAGTCCATAGCCCTAGCATTTCCCAAAAGACTATTGAGAGGGTCAGGCTTTTCTGTAGGCTCATCCAATGACTTTACCATAATTGGAGCATTTCTTTGCTTTTCTTGTTTGGCATAAATATCTCTAGAGGCGTCACCATGCAATCGAATTTTCAAATCGTCGGGAACGGTTGAACGTAGGATAGAGTCTTGTTTAGCAATGAGCTGTGCTTCAGAACTCTCCAATGCATCGTCAGATGGCTGCATGAGTTTCTTATACATGGACTCGGGAACGAGCTTGTATCTTTTGGCCATTTTGCTTATAATACACCTTTAAGGTAAAGCAATGCTGCAGGTAAAATATATTGCAAAAATCCTCCTCTCTGAATAAAGAGTTTGCGTTTCTTCTCAATTGACCCCGATTTACTAGCAATTTTTAACAAACACTTTCGATAGCCTCCTCGTTTGAGACCTCGATACTGACACTGTTTAAGTGGAACTGTCCGATTTGTCACGTTCAGGGCAATTTCTTGTAGAGATTTTATTTGCTTTGGGGTTGCTTTGGTTAATTGTTGCTTACGCTGATAACTATTGGCTTTAGACAATGTATTTAAAAATGTTAAATTTTCTTTAATGTTTTTTGGGGTTTTACGAGGACGCACTATTTTAATAGTGTTTTTACAGCTTTTCTGAGCCATCATGACGAAACAATGTCAAACTATAAAATGACATCAACATGACACACTCTACACATTTATATTATTGTCAGCATGGCCTACACATCCAAAGAGTTTTGGGATTTAAAGAATCCTACAGCATTTACGTCAGTGTATAAAGTAAACAAGACCCTTTTACATGACAAGAAAAATGTCAAAAAGCAACTTATGCAACTTGATGCATACAGGTTACATTATCCGGCACCAAAAAAGTTTCAAAGGAGACGTGTGTTTAGCCCCTTTCCAAATTCAACATGGGGTTTGGACTTGGCTGAAATAAAAAAATACTCAAAGTCAAACTACAATAAAAACTATGTGTTAATTTGCATAGATTTTTTTGATCGTCATGCATGGTTTGAATCATTGAAGACTAAAAAAGCTCCAGAGGTTCTAGAAGCATTCAAGAGAATCATTGAGAGATCAAATCGAAAACCTGAAGCTCTAGGTTCTGATAATGGTCTTGAATTCAAAAATTCACATTTTACTAGGTTTTGTGCTGAAAACAATATTCGACAATTCTTTCTGAGCCCGCCCATAAAGTGTAGCATGTGTGAAAGAATGGTGAGGACCCTATTTCAGATTGTAACAAAATATATGACCCATCACAACACTAAACGATTCATTCACAAACTACCAGACTTTGAAAACATTTACAACAATTCATATCATCGTTCAATCAAACGAACTCCGGCTAGTGTAAATAAAGACAACTATCCTGAAGTATATGAAGCACTCTATGGTGATATACCTCTTGCGAAAAAACCAATCTTTTCCATAGGTGATACAGTACTTAAAGTTAGAGATAAGGATGTATTCACAAAAGGATATAGCCAAACCTTTGATCGAGAACCACATATCATACATCAAGTACGATACACCAATCCTGCTACATATATACTTCGTAGCGGATCCAACGTACTGAATCGACCATATTACAAGAATGAGCTTCAACTCTTGCAAGCGAGTTTGTAAGCAACAAAAAATCGTGCAAGCTTTCAAGAATATATTAGTCATTGTGAAACAGTCATTGAAGTAATACTTTCTCGTGCTACACGCGTTTGTTTTGTCAGACCAAATTCCTCAATTTTTTTTTGTTCCCCTCATGCTGTCAAAATTCAAAGTCCTCAAAGCTAAAACTAAAATTTTGTACAAGATGGATTACATGGACGAACACGAAATTGGAGAACGTCTCCTGTTTGGAACTCCTAATCCGCGTAAGGATATTTGTCCTGGATTTATCATGGAACCTTGTCACTTTGGACAATCTCCGACTCATGGAATTCATTTTGACTCGGAAAAAATGAAACCGATAACTCGTCTCTGTGAACATTCTTACATGTGTCAAGAATGGGCTGAAATTGGCTATTTGTTAGTGAGTGCCTTTGCAAATGGTCTCATTAATGCATCGCAATGGAAAATTTTATTCCCCAACCCAGCAACAACTAAATTTCGTGGAATACCAACATTTTCATCATCATCACCAGAGCAAGCTGGGGCACAGTGTTCCCTTTTTAAAGTGATTCAGGGACCTGGACGTGAATCTATTGGCCCGGCAAACGGGTGTTTGCGTCGTGGATTTGATATTGACCCGACTACTGACATGGCGTATACATCTCCTTGTGATCATACTGATTGCAGTTGGATGGATTTTTACAAGTATGCACTGTACAAGGCTCTCGCTGCAGGGCTTTTGAGTGGTTTTTCTCTTGAATTGGAAGAGGTGCCGATGCAGGGTAAGCCCTATTAGTTGTATTAAATTTTTATTACTTTTTGTAAGTTAAAACTAATATGATTAATATGGCTTAAAGATCCCCACTATATTATCCAAAAACATGGATGGGCTACACTGCTAAATTCCAAATCCTCTACTACTGAAACAACATACAAGGATGTCATTCGTAATAAGAAACTTCAACCAATGTGGATGCTGAAAGGTCTCAATCCTCTCATTTTATGGAACCCAGAGACTCTCATGTTTCGATTACCAGGTCAATCAGGATGCATGCCTCGCCGTGGATTTACATTTCCACCATATGGATATGATGTTTGTGGGAGTCGATATTCAAGAGGACCAATTACTTTGGCGGATATTGACGACAGTGATGAAGATGATGATGATATGGAAACTAGCGAGTCTAGACCCCAGACAAGATTGCAAACGGGGCAGACCTCAAACCCCCAAACCGCGCAGCAGCAGCAGCAGCAGCAGCCCACACCCCAGACGGGCCAAACACCCCCAACGGGGCAGATTCTTGCAAGAGATGGAATGGGGCAGATTCTTTCTGAAGTAGCCATTCAAGATCAGCTTAGATGGACATTTCAAGAATATGGTGACAATGTGGAAATGGTTCATTTGCGTAGAACTCCGAGGACTGCACCAGAACGAGAAATGTATCTCAATTTTCGTCTTAACCGAGAAACGCCTAGATTAATTCGGGCTCTAGTTGAACGATATTCCAAAAAGGGTGCTCAATCTGACCTTCGGAGTTTAAAAATGACACTACAGGACTGTGTGCATACTCTAAACATGAAAATAGCTATAACCACACGTGCCGCTGCACGATCTGCAGTTGTTGATTCGGTTCGTACACATTCTGGTTAAATTAGCTCAATATTATTTGAACAAGGACATTATACAATGGATCCTGAACGAGTCAGTATG
Source organism: Sinodicranocentrus sp. ZH6 (assembly GCA_027743935.1). NCBI lineage: Eukaryota > Metazoa > Arthropoda > Collembola > Entomobryomorpha > Entomobryidae > Sinodicranocentrus > Sinodicranocentrus sp. ZH6. Next base: position 16,018 of record JAHZNA010000523.1, on the reverse strand, counting down.
CAGAGCTGCAGTAGCAGCACTAGAGTTGCTGATTTTTGTTATCTTTTTTTTGTTCTTTATTTGTGTTTAGCCATTTTGATGTTATTTGCAATCATGGATTCTATTTACATTAATCGAGGTCTTGATCAAATGCATAATACAACCTTGTTATTAAAAGCTCAGTTGCAATCGTTGAAAAATTTAACTTTATGTAAGTCTCTGTGCATTGATTAATAATGATATTGCTAATGTTGATTTTAATTATTATTTTTTACTTACAGGAAATCAAACTTTGTAATAAACTGTCATATCTTCTGGGAATAAAGAATCTCTTATTCGTAAATTATCATCTTGTTTTTGTCCAAAATCCAACACAATATAACTATATGGCTTTTTTGCACAATCATTATACGCCATCTCCAAAACTGGGCAATTTTTGCCACGATTCATTGCACGACCAATATTTTGATAGTGAGCATTGTCTCTAGGGTTTCTAAATAAACACATTACACGACTTTGTAAGGAAATTGTTCGCTGTCCAGGCTCAAATGCATTCTGTGTTAAATAAATTGGGCTTATGCATTGATGATGACTTTTTCGTGTAAAAATGTCTCGCATTTTTGGGTTTTTTAGTTCGTGTATGAGATCATCAAGCACCAGTATCATATGTTTCTTTGGTTCATGATTTTCAACGTCATCGGGCAATCCTTTATGGAATTCAATCATTGGCACCTTTTGTAAAAGTTGAGCTTCCAGCTCGGGTTGTTTCTCGGTATAGCACCAAAGGATTCGATGGGTTGGTAAAGTAAAAATCTCGTCACAATGCTGCAAAATTTTGACTGTGAGGACACTCTTACCTGAACCTGTACTACCCGATATGATAATACATGCCGGAGCTTCTATGCGCCACTCAAAGTCCATCTTGGATGCAAAAACCCGACTGACAGCAAAGGGATTCGAACCTAGATTTTTAAATTCTTTTAAACTCTTTATGCATTTCACTACCAGTCATGGTTTCTAAATATTAATGCAAACTGTGTTGTAGTTGTTTATTATCATTATCAAAATACAAAATCAATACACTTCACACCATTCTTCAACTTGATCATAATCAGTAGACTCGAGTGCATTCACATCCATATCATCCACCTCCATTAACTCATCAACCTCCGAAAACTGGGGGCTACCAACCTGAACTTCATAATTCGGAAGCTGAGGAATTAAGTGAGTATTCCATGATATGCTATCAATGCACTCTCGTTCACTGAGTGGAATTTTACAATAACCATACGGTACAGTCGTAATACCATCTCGATAAATGTACCTTTTGATGTCAAACCCACAAAGACTTCTCTTTGTTTCCCTTACCGTGTACAGTTGATGGCCAATTTTTCTAATACGCGTACTGGTTGTATTGTATATTACCGGACCTTTGAGACTGTTTAAAAAATATTCGTATGGACATTGTGTTTGTAAGGCATTTCGATTTACCCCTTTAGCCTTTTTGACCGTACGAATTTCTTTTATTCCAGACTCATTCAACTCAACGACCTGGAAACCATACATTTTTGGGGCAAGGTAGGTAAAATTGGAGATAGGGAAACCCGCCGTCTCATCCTTAAACTTCCCACGAACTCGCTTGTTCTTATCAGAATGATAGGGCCCCCATAAAAGCGAGTCCTTGGGAAAGTTTGACATATCAAACCAAGCATCATGATGCTTTTTCATATCTTCATAAATATTTTCCGTGTAAACCCCTAGAAACAGCGAGTCTGTATCTGTACCAATTGTAACTACCTTACCCTTCCAGGCTTTTTGACAAAAATTATAATAAAAATCATACAATATTTTTTTGGATTCATCTAAACATGTAGCACCAATATAAACTGGTTTATTTAATGTTACCGCTACCCTTTTCAAGCACACTATTACTATTGGCTCTTGTTCATCATCATTACCATCTAATATTATAACTCTACTTACTGTAGCTTTTCTATTAAATTTCAACGCTTCTTCTCTACTTCTAATAATTTTAAATGTCAGCCTTTTACGAACATCCTCACAACTCTTACCAAAGATGACATTTCCTGCCAACTTGTACCAGTTTTGCTCAACTTTCGTGGTTGCTGCCTGTCTCTTTTCCGCCAGACCTTTAAGATATGGTTCTAAAACACGTTTTTGCTTAAACTCTACAATTTCATGGATTGCATCTAATTTAATACCCAAGGACATGTAAAATTTTAAAACCCTATAATGCACCCTATAATTATACCTTGGGTGAAAATCTGTCACAAGTCGTTTTGACTTGAATCGATTATTTTTGATACCGGCTCCTCGGACATACTCTTTTTGACGAGGACTGAGTTCGCTATAGTGTACTTCACGATTATAAGGTGCTGGCGGAAGACTCTTTAATTTATCATGTATACCAGGAGGAAAACTAAGATCGCAATTAAAGTAATACCCTACATCCCCCTCGTCTGGAAGACTTTTTACATAATCTTCAATATCTACAACATCTCGCAATTTTTCCTGCACCTCTTCATCATGAAAGATTTTGAAACCGGAAACTGGCATGGGTAAAGACAATGCTTTCGGATATAAATTATTACAATCTAAATTAACTATATAACTAGTTGGTGAGTTTGGATCATATTTTTTTTCTTTAATCCCAAGTTCGGTATTTTCCGCTGTCACCACATATGGGTTGTTTGCCTCCATATATCTTACATCCCCACCACTACTGACTCCTCCTCTCTTTGCTAGTTCAAAGAATGTGTGCACCTCATTTCTAACATACTCTAATTTACATTTAGTTTTGCGCAGACATGATGTCCACGAAAGTTGAGCAGCAGAGTAAAAGTGTGCGGGGTCCAATTTGTTATCTGCCAAGCTAATGTTTCTCATTTTTTCTACACAGTCTAGTAAAAGAGTCACGTCAGTCTCACAGTACAATTTTGTATATTCGCGAATGTTCGTAATGTTAAACTTTGTCCAAACGTCTTGAGCAAAGCGATAATTTTCATCACTTATACCCTTACCGTTATTAAGATCACTTTTAAACTCATCCTTGTGTGGTAATGATGTCTCGTCATACTTGGAAATACTGTCAATATATTGATAAGGGTAAAAACCCTTTTGTTTTAACATTTCTAGCGTTGATGGTGTACAGGTTCGTTTACTTGTAAAATATTTTTCGGTAATTTTAAAGTCTAAGGTCTTGTCAAGTGTACTGCTAAAACTATCCAACGATGTATGAAAAAAATTAAGTGCATCCCTAAACTGTAAGTGGGTATTAATATCCATTGCAAAAAGCTTTTCCGATGAAGTCCCCAACACATTTATCGATTTTACAATATTTTTATTTTGAGAAGCTCTCAATAAGATACTACTATCGTAACCTGCCAAGTTCATTATAAAAATTGGTAGATTTGAACTTACCTTTGCACCTAAATTGCACCAATTATGAGCTGTAAATTCATAATTATAATCCCCATTGGCATCGGGCAGGTGGCTATGATGTCTAACCAGATCTTTATCCTTAATCTTTTGCAAACAAAAGCCACATTTTGCACCTATACCCCTTAGTTGAGATAAATTATGATCTTTTAATGCATCGTTTGCCCTATCATATGCACCCTTTTGCATTATTTTAATTTCTGACTTTAACCTAAAATACAGCTCATCAAGCTCTTTTATCATTTGCTCACCAACATTCTCATCTTCACTTGTCGCCATATAGGATCTACTGTCTACAATTTCCCCATTATGATCGATGCATATCCAAGAATATCCTAATGGTTTATGCATATGAACTAACCTGCTTTGACCACGAACTTGATCAATGGGATACAGACCACATTCAAAGTCTGCCGCTACAATGTAAGGGGCTTTTATCATATGCCTAAAACTTTTAAACTGCAAATATTTTTCCTTTGGAAAATTTGTTTGCATTTCCCCTAAAGCTGCACAAGCGCTTACATGCCTATCATAGCTAATCCCAAATGATTGTAAACAATAAGGGCAGAGGTCTTTTACATCACCTCGATCGGGATTTACAAGGAAAGCTTTCAAGTCATAAATCAAACAGTAATGACTATCATCACCATTTTCAACTAATAATAAGTTTATGATTTTATCCTTCCTCTTTCTACAGATGCTTATTGGGTAAGTATGCTTTCTGATTGACTCATATATGACAACCCGATCGCGTTTTCTAATTTCGGGTAGTAAAATTTCTTCTTCTTCTTCATCGTCAGAGTCAGAGTCATTGTCAGTATCAATATGTATAGTCGGTTCGCACAGTTTTGTACAGTCTACATTTGCGTTGTAACAAAATATGTTTAAACCTAATTTAGGATTATTGCGATGAAACCTCGCAACATCTTTAATATCAAAAGGGAATGATATCCCTTTAAAATTAATTTGAGATTCATACCGATCCAATTGTTGGTAAAAATCTTCTGAATACAAATTACGCTTCCAATTGCCAGCGTACCTATGTTTAAGATAGTCTTCAGCTAATGCAGCGATTATGCATCGCTTAAAACAAATGTGGTAATGATGTCTCGTCATACTTGGAAATACTGTCAATATATTGATAAGGGTAAAAACCCTTTTGTTTTAACATTTCTTGCGTACCTATGTTTAAGATAGTCTTCAGCTAATGCAGCGATTATGCATCGCTTAAAACAAAACCCATCTCTTCCAGGTACATTGAGTAAGGACTTTGTCTTTTTTACCAACCATTGTGGTAAGTCAAAATCATTACCACCAAAAAATCGACCCATGTTAATAAAGAGAATCTCAAACTCGCTAATAGAGTCAAATCTATATCCACTTCCATTCTTAATGAAATTGTCTACAGTGACTTTGAAATTGTCACATGCATTATCGTACAACACATTTACTGTATGTGTATTTTCTACAAAATAACACATGCTTTTTAAACCAAAGTCGGTTATTACCCTATCTTCGAGACCCTCTTTAATCATGGTCACCGTTGCCGTAAACTGTACACGGTAATTCAAACGCTGAGAGAGAGTCTCTCTCATTTTTACCAATACCTCATCCCTTACACTATTAAAAAGACCGTCGATGGAATTTACAATAGTATCTTTTAATTCAACCCTTATTCGAACGTAGGCCCCGTCTAGAATCGTTCTAGTGTTTAATTTGTATGATGGCACTGAATGTGCATTTCTCCATGGATTTGACAGTGATTCATGATGTACATGCGTAATGTGATGAATCAGTTTGTTTCGATCCCGAAACGTTATCCCACATCGATTGCAAACTCCCTTGCGCTGAGCCCGAATTTCTCTGACGACTATAAGCGTGTAAATTTACCTTCGTCATCAACTATTGGCATGCTCACAAGATTTCCTGAACTTGTGCCAGCTTCTTGCTGATCGATTACGTTTCCATCAGCATTCCTATCAATTTCCGCAGCTATGAATTGAAAAAAATAACATTTACAAAAATTGAATAATTGGTAAATAAACATTGATTTAATATTATTTTTATCATTACCATCACCACTCAATCCATAGCCATGTTGTACATTCACTGTCGGCATATTTGCAGTATAAATGGGGGCTTGTCTCACATTACCCATACCATGTTCTGTTTGCCCAATGTTATCAGACCCCATATTGTATGGTCCCAAATACCCATTGACCGAGTTCCATGTGTTGTTTGTATTACCTAAAAGTAATTATAAAAATAATTAAAACTATAAGTTTAACTGTAATATATTAATATTTATAGTGTATTTCACACACCATTTAACCATTGGCCGTATTGGACTTGTCCACCCCAATTATTGTTAATGACCGGATTTTGACCATATTGCTGGACCTCATATCTACTAACTATAATACATTGATTTATACACACAGCAATACAATCTTTCAATAATATTTTTTAATGTTTAAAGACACTTACCATTATTCCAGTATCCGTAATTTCCATTCAGCTGAGCGCTATTCCAATTTTCATAATTTCCACCCCCTTGCCAGTTGTTCCAGTATCCATAATTTCCTTCACTTTGCCCCTGGTTCCAGTAGCCATAATTTCCATTCCACTGTCCATAGTTGATGATTTGTTGATATGGATCTAATTAAAATAAATTAAAAATTGATTCCCCCAAATACACGCTGCGAGAGAGAGAGAGAGAGAAAAAGAAAAAAAAAACTCACCAAATTGATTTCCATTCCCATAAATATTTAATCCATTTTGATTTATATTGTATGATGGATAATTGAGCGGTTGAGGATTTCCATGTGATTGGCTTATTTGATATTGAGAAGATTCCTCATCACTGCTCAAATCATTTTCTCCATCATCACTCATGGAATCATCATCATCAGACACCTCAACTCTTGTATCCAAAGAGTTCAAGGTCACATCGTTTTCGCAGCCTTCTTGAGCTTTAACAAACCACACATGTAAAAATATACACCTTATACATATTATGTGCGTATATGTATACACTTACCACACAAGCATTCCACATTGCGACATTTGTCGCATCGATGAGTGTTATAGTGAACTAATAACTCACTAATATCGTTACATACACGATCACAAGTAACACATCGTGCACGTGTTTTTGTTGATTGATCACACCATTGCTGATCGTATGGTTGGTAATGATAACCAACCACACATGAACACTTGTGTTCATAAAGAATATGCCAGTAAATGGCATCAATTGAATTTTTTTCAATATCACAAATTGGACACTTTGCCATTTTGCCACTTTCGATTTTGGAGAAAGGTTTTGAAATTTCTTACACTCACAACACTTGGAACAGTTTTGGAATTGCTTACAACACTTGGAACAGTTTTGGAATTGCTTACAACACTTGGGAACAGTTTTGAAATTGCAGAAGAAAATATTTACTTGTGTATTCACACTTCACCTCGAGAAAACCAAGTGCATATATAACAATAGCATTAACAGCAAAATAGCTTTTGCTGAACAAAGTATAAAAAAATGCTAAAAAAATATGTTACAGGAACATTCCCCCTTTTATTCCCTCCAAACAATTTCATTGGTTGAGAGCTGTATTTATTTTAAAGCATCAACTTGATTTTCCCTTAACATATCCGTTGCTATTAGTAACGGATAGCAATACAATGGAAAATATTCTCATAAGCATTCACATACGAGAATAAAAAAATTCTCAATAGAAATCCCGCAGAAATCACTTGATGCATACATTTTTTTTTTGAGGGTGGGGCATGATTTGATAATATTTTTGGGTATGTACTATGATTTGATGACATTTGGCATTATTTTTAGGGTGGGCCTAAAATTTGATGACATTTGTCACTAATTTGGGGTAGGGTCTATAATTTGGGGATATTTGGCAAAATTCAGGGGTTGGTCAATATTTTGATGACACTAATTCGAGGGTGGGGGCTATGATTTGCAATATGAGATGCATTTGATGGCTAATATGACATGTAAAAAAATCTTCCATCCTTTGAACATTTTTGTCCATGCTAAAATCATCCATTTACACTCAACATTATGAGAAATACCCCTTGAAAGCAAATCATGAGCGAGTGTGGGAACTCGTGTGCGTCATCCCTCTAACCTCTCTCATATATAGGCAGTCATCCTCTGCATTGTGCAAAAATCTTGTTTCTCGTCTTTCAGCATTCAATTCTTTCATTTGATGCAAAATCCCGACTTTGATGAGTCATCATCATCAGCTAGCTACCTGTCATGATTTATTGCATGTCTCAAAGAGATAATTGGAGGCAATTTAGATCTTTATCTGATGTGTTACAAATCCATTAGTTCTTCAAAAATCTTCGAAAAATTTCTAAGTCAAAAAAAAGTTTCGAAAATTTTTCTGTCCAAAAATTCTTTGAAAACCAAAAATGTTCTACTCGTCGAGATCGGTCCAGAAAACCAAAAATCTTTGAAAAATCTTACTGCCCCCCTTGGTCCAATCCAACCCATTGTCAATATGTACTTACTGTGACTGTATTGCTGGTGTATTGTATTGTTAATAACTTGAATGTTAAATGTGACAATTATTCATGATTTACATTTTATTGTCAATTGTTGTAGCTATCCCAAATTGAAAATGGATTTGCTGACGATTGTTGAGAAAGCGATCGAGGACGGAGACCTAAAATTAGCTAATAATACTCTTCTCAAACTTTCTCAAGAAGAACGATTTCGGCTTCGGCTACGCACTCACAAGATAAAATACGTTCCCGTTCTTCACTACATCGCTCGAAAACGCTTTCGCACTGCCGATCAACTCGAGTTAGAGAAACTGATTGAATTTTACATCAATAACGGGTACGTTATTGATGATTATGACCTTAAAATTTCTTATTCTATTTCAATAAATCGTGCCGCTTACGGGTTCACTGAATTACTTACATGTGTAGAGCAATCAAACGAAGTTGTACTAAAGTTACTCATCAAACATGGAGCAGATGTCAACGTTCGAGATCATCAAAATCTGTCTGCTTTTCACTGGGCAGTTTATGCTAGGGACACACATATTGCGTGTTTGCTTCTAGATAATTTTTCTCAAAAACAATTGGCCAACTTTAATTTTAATTTGCTGATTTTTGACTTCATTAAGCTTCAATTTGAAATTATGTCGAATGAACTTATCAGTAGAATGCTAACAATTCCTCATGTTTGCTTGGCCGTAAGAAATGGAGTAGGACAGACTCCAGTAGAGTATGTGTTATCATTGTGGGATTCACGATGCATCCGTACACGTTCGAAATGCTGGGAATGTAAAAATGTGGAAAGTTATTGCTGTCAAGTTGTGAACATGCTAATACATCACGGAGCTGACATGTCCACTGTCACAATTGGAAAATCCATAAAGTATCATTATGGCTACGAGAAGATGATGAAGATATTGGTTTCAGCGGGGGCAAAGTTTTCTCCAGAATTTTTTACGGCTCCTGTTTGCCACATTGGACACTCCGGTACGCGGAATTTTTCAATAGAATTAAATCAACTTAAGGAATGGATGAGGGAAAAGGAGAAGGATAAAATGACCTTGAAGGAAATGGCAAGGTGGGATTTTAAATATTCTTTTTGTTCAAAGTTTGTAGTTTATAGTAAATACATTATATTCTTTTCAACTTGTTTCAGGTTAAAGGTGCGAAGTCTATTGAGCTCTCCAATGAGCTCCAATGAGCTCTATTGGTCATCTGAAAATCCTTGACGGACTGCCAGGAATTCTGAAGGATGAGGTGTTATGCAAAATATATTAAGTTCTCAAATGATAAATTTATTGGTCTTTTATATCTATTTCAACTGTTAATTGTGCAGAATCGTTAAAATCGTTAACTGCTTAAGTTTATAATTAGCTTTGCAAAAACCATATAGCTCCATATGGTGTTGTTTTGTTGTTTATTATTGATTAAATAATGTTTTTTTAGATATGTATGAACTTTCTATGCTATGAAATACAAATACAGCCTGAATCACTTCTTAAAATGTATTGAGGTGTGATAATACGTGATGAATTGTTGGTATTGACTTTTTAAGTAGTTTAAAAACACTTTATGCATATTTGTAGCATAAGGAACATCACATTATCTACTATTTAAACATATATTTTGCCTAATTTAAAATGAACAGTTTCTGCCAGCTTTGCAAATGCAAAATGAAACAATTAAATGACGATATTGGCATAGGGAATGGATTAGGATCTCATCAGTGTTGGATAGTAATATTTTGGAGGTTGTGATGTCCTATTGTTTTATTGATACTGTCTTGAGGTAAAGGAGGACAGGGTAAATGCGTAAATTATTGAATTTTAATTTGACGGTAATTAATTGAGCATTTTCATAAACATGTTTTTCTACTCCAGTTTCTCTTGTTTAAAAAATAAGCCTAGTTTTTTGTTGACATTGTCGACCCATTGCCATTGATAATAAACTTCCATCTTTCACAGTTCATTTAATTAAGAAAACAAAAAAAAACAAATATGCGCATACAAATTGACTCCCAGACCAGCTTAAAAAATGAATATATATTGAAAATTTAAATCGAACATAATCACGGAAAAATAAAACTGAAAGATTCATTTTACAGGCTCACTAGTATTGATAAACGATGTAAACAAGAGGCGCTTGTTTCGACCTGCTGCTTCTCGTCAGTGCCGTAAGTTTTGTCAAAGCCAATCGTTATGACATGAGGTATGCCTACTTAAACATGTAATTTTATTCTTACTAATAGTCACTGATTAATTAATATAAAATCTCCTGCATGCATGGGAAGGCAACGGTGAAATTCCTTGAGTTAAGGGTGAAGCGTGTTTAACTGGTAAAACTGGATCTAATATTCAGAGGTCAAAATACAACAGCAGTCTAGGAACCAGTTGTGTATATTATTTGTAAATTGCTTTGCAATCAGCTGCTTAGTGATGAAATTTATTTCTTTACAATGCTTTCATTGACGTTACTAAGATCTAATTTCACTAACGAGGAAACCTTTTTTGGTCTGTCTGAACTAGGTCAAACAAAATATCACTTCTGGTGGATGTTTAAATTACGAATCCGAACTCCGTTTGCCGTAAAACGCAAGTTTGCCGAGTTATGAGAGAATTTATACTAAAAACTCTCATTAAAAGAACACGGGCAATAACTGAACTTTTTATTTTACACAAAAATAAACCATAAAAAATGATTATAATAATTTTCATAATGAATTCTATTGTCAGCATTTATTCGGGTTGCACTCACCCCTACATTGGAATCAGATGAAGACGTCGAAACAGGTCAATGGTCTAGTAGTCGCCTTTGAAAAAGGCGGACTCGAAAAAGGTTGGGATGAAGGCAATGATATTTTATTTACACAAACTGGGGCAAGTCAAACCGCAATATTTTAAATGTGAGCAGTTAGAGCCGTTGAACAGCGACCTTTGTGTAATACAAAAATACTTGACTATATTTATGCGTGCTTCCCCCAAATCCCGTTTTATAAAATAATTCTGACTATGATGCATGAGATTGAGGAGCCACAGTAGTCAAACTTTATTATGCGATTCCCATACAAACAGGTAAGAAAGCTGCTAACAATGCCAATCACGATGTATCCCTACTTACAACTTAAACCCGATGTAAAACATAATTGTCCCAACATTAACAACAATATTTCCAGCATTCTATTCATTCCCGTTAACTGTTTAATATTCCTAAAAGCCAGGATTAGAGTGATCATTCCGGAAAAAAATAATGCATACCATACTTCTTGATCAAAAGGGAGGAGTCAAATGTCGCTAAGGAAATTGTCATTTATTGAAGCACTTGTGTTTACACAATACACTGCAAATTCTGATTCAGAACTAGTTGTCATTTGCATCACAGGAGTTATAAAAAGTTCCTTATAGTCTATCTCAGACTCTCTTGTTGCAATGAAATGATGATGCAAATCTGTGGGCCACCAAACGACACTTGTACCAAGCAAAGTTGTTGTTTATGCAGCTCACAATCATGAGGATAAGGTTCAAGGCCAAAGTTAACTGTAACCTGCTACGGTGACAGACAAAAATTTATTGTAGCTGTATTCTTAACTTCACATAACTTTTTTTACCTCACCTTTGAGGAGGATAAAGTGTGATGTTATAGTCATTTCTCTCCTTAACCTTGGGTAAACACACACTTAATACATACAATAAATCTGGTAAGACTAAGTTGAGCTCGCACATAAGACTTTTTTAGATCTCACTTCAAAAATTAACCTAACAATCTATCTTAACAAAATATCATACAACGATGGTCTAACATCAAACATTAACCTAACAATATATCATAAAACGATAGTCTCACATCAAACATTAACATAACAATCTAACCTGACAACATATCATAAAACGATAGTCTCACAGCAAATATTAACCTAACAATCTAACCTAAAACCATACAATCTAAATCTTGCTAAATCTTTAAAAAAATTCTTGTTGTTCTAAGTTTCTCAGTTTATACAACACCCAATCGGGTCGCATCTTTGTTTCTATTTGACCTTTGAGAGAAAAAAGTTATATAAACTTATGAGTACAGCCTATGAACTCAGTAGAACACCCCATGAACCCAGTAGCACACCCTATGCACTCACAATCAGTAGAACACCCAATCCACCCATAAGGAAACACCAATCAACTATAACTCATTAATTCTCACAAAATTTTAAAAAGTTTCTCATTTTAGAGAACACTCAATCGGGCCGTATATTTGTTCCGTTTAGGCTTGAGACAAAAAATCTTTCAAATTTGGTAGAACAACCCAAAACATAAAATATAACACCATACGCACTCAGTAAAACACCCAATCAGTTCGTTAAAAAAATTCTTGTTGGACCTTAGAGCACAAAATCAATTTAAAAAATACGGATACAATGTGCACAGATAGACACTCAGACGGCGCCGACAATTTCATCAGCTCGCACTTCAAACACTTTTGCAAGCTAATAAAGTATTGCATGGCATGATATATGACCAAAGTATGCTATCCTTTACACAATATACATTCTCAGGCATTCTGCCCGGCCGATCAACACAAAAAGATCCACAGACCCACAGACACCTGCCGAATTCTGTAGAAACTAAAAGTTCTTAAAAACACCAAAACGTTTTATGACCATAGTTTACGAAACAAAATGCGTACATCACAGATAAATATATGACAATTCATATAGTTTTGTCAATTTAAATTTACAAGAACACCAAATTATTTTAATTTCGCATTTTTCGGAAACATTTGCTTATTATAAAAAGTTAACATGCATAAAATTTATTCTTATGCAGCTTTTTATCTATTTTAGTTCACAAAAACACCAAAACGTTTTATGATCATGGTTTTCAAAACCAAATTCGTTAATGGCAAGTAAATATATAAAAATTTATAATATTTTATAAATTTGTATTGACAAACATAATAATTCTCATTTTGTTGAAACATGGTACAAAGAAACTATTTAAAATTTATTAGCTCACAAAAGTGTTTAAGTGAGAGCTTTTGAAATTGTGTGCGCCGTCGGGGTCAGTAAGTGTGGATACGATATCGAAAAAGCTGTTTACATTTTGGTTCTAAAGTCCAATATAACCGCTTTACATATTGAGGTTTAGATATGAGATTATAAGAAAACTCAATGTATTGTACCGCACAAGCTGCTCGAAATAGTTCGCTTGGTACTTCTAAAACCCATATTAGTGGATCAGACCAGTTCTCTGGGTTTTGTCACTGGTCTCTGGTATTGCAGGTAGATCCCTAACGTCTATATTCCGTTCCGTAACAGTAGACCAGCACTGTTTATATGGGCTCAATTACTGGTCTCTGGCATTGGAAGTTTACATTCCATGTAAATACATGTACCACAGACCAGTACCAGTTCTCTGGGCTCTGGTACTGGTCTTTGGCATTAGGGGTTGACATCCAACTTCAAGCCCTGAACCAGAGATCATTACCAGTTGTCTGGGTTCTGGGCTGTGGTATTGCAAGTAAACCTCAAACTTTTTTATCCCGTACCAGCACCCCCTCCCCCATTTTAATTTACTAACCGAGTAAAATATCAAATATTGGGTAATTGTTTTCCACAAGCTAATATTATAAACTCGCTGTAAGGCAATCATAAATACGTAGATGAAAGTTCTGCAATGAATGAATGTACATATCCTAAGATAAGCTGGCCGTAAGGTAACTTAATCGAATAAGAATATATACATGACAAAATAATGACAAAATATCCCCCTATCCTCGAGGAGTAGATCGATTTGGCCTTAAATATATCCTATTATAGCACTTGACCCAATATACATACATACTAAATATATAGACGGGACGGGAACGGCTCTGGATAACAGAGAAAGAGATAAACGGACAGGGTTCGGTAGCAAACAACATAGCTTTAGTTCAAAGCCACAAGCTAAATAAATACTCATATAAATACAAAATCTGTTATTGAATAACGAAGTTAATGAAAAAGGTAAATACTACATAACTTCTATTATATAACGTGTAAAATTGTATAAAATACTTGGCTGTAATTAATATGTAAATTAATTTCATCAGCTTTCTCTGCATATGTCTTGGAATACCTGATTAGAAACCAATGCAAAAAATTATTCGTTATTTTATTATTAACCATTGGTTATTTTGGATCTTAATTTAAATTGGTGATAGGTGGGTATATTATTTTACAAATTTAGTCATTTGATATTAATAATAATTAGCTGGTTTACACGAGTATTGTTATATTTTGGATCTGTCCTTGATTTCAGTCAATGTTCAAATACGGGAATTGAAAGGTATATTGCAGTTAAATCATATAATGATAGAAGTTGTGTGCATGTTGATGTATGGGTAAAATTCATTTTCGCATTAAATATAATTAAAACATCTTTTCTTTTCTGCATATTGAAATAAAGATTTAAAAAACATGCGTTTCTTCCAGCTTTGCAAAACGAAATAAAATGAAGTAGATCTAGGTTAGGGATATAAAAAATTGAAGCAAATCAATTGAAGTTCGTTGAGAGCTTGGATGACATTTTGTTAGAATTTTCATCCCGTAGAAACTAGTATTTTTTTAGTTTTCATGAATTTTCCTTACCTATTAGTTTTCAGGATTGGACATTGCAACGATAACTATTTTTTCTTATTTACATACTTTAATCAATCGAAAGTTAATAAAAAATGTTTCACTTAGACCGAAATAAATAGAAAAAATTAATTCCTAAACTGAGCAGGCACATCCTTTGTAGTTCAGATATGTGTTTTTCCCTTCCAACTTTTTTCGTGCATTGAACATCGCAACTGTAACTAGCATTGGCTATATAATTGCTTTTCTTGATGACATACTTCAATGAATCCAAAGTTAATATGACATTTTCTTTTTAAAATTTAAAACTAATCTCTCTGTATTGTAACAAAAGCTTTCCTTTCACTATGCACGAATTGGATTGCAAGAAAGGGAGCTCCTTTAATTTGCAGAGTTACTTGTTCTTGACGATTTCGTTGTCCCAGGGGAAAATATACGCAGTGTAGGTGTGCCAGTTTCAAAATATGTATGAGGGCTCCAAAATGCTTTGTAAATGTTTGATAAGTTCATAAACTACAGACTCCGATAGACAGGCACTTCTCTTTTGCCTATCATTTCATTTCTAATATGACACGAAAAAAGCATTTGTTTGTGCAAACAAATAGATGTCATTTATTGGAACACTTGGCTAATGTTTTTTCAAGCTTTCGCCTTCGTTTTCCTACTGACCACTAGGAAGTTTATTTGGAAAAATAAAATGACAATTGAAGCTTGTTCTTGTAATTTTCATTTGTCTCAGTTATTATTGTCATGATAATGGAAGTTTCGCCTCGAGAACAATTTATTTGTATTTTAAATTGTGAGATCTTGAAGGTATTTTCATCTCAAATCTTTTACAAACCAAGATGGGTATGATCCTTCCAGTAAATGCACTTTATTTATCCAGTATTGAGTTAAATTAAATCATGTTAGTAATCCCTATATTAAAACGAACACAATGAGATGGTTCCAGCTTTGCTTTGAGCAATTTAAAGGCAATATAGGTTATGCATAAAATATTACAAAAACAAATTAACTGAATAAATTGGAAAAATACAACTAACTTGCTTCTTCCCAATCAGCAATTTTTTTAGCAGCGTAAATAAAAGCTCTTCCATTTCAGCAATAAGCTTAACCAATTTTTTCTCTAGAATGAATTCAACTTGGAAAATTGTAGTTTTAATTGTTTGTGTCCTTTTATATGCTAAAATCAATCAAAAGTAAATGACAGGCTTTCGGAATACATTTCTATCCCGAAAACGAATACGAATGAAGGCTTAACAAACTTCCGGAAAGGTTTTTTCCGAGAAAAAAATCCGCAGTGCAGGTGTGCCCACTGACAGATCCACACTGTTTATCCAAGAGTCCTAAAATGCTCACCAAATTTATGATAAAGTGTATGGACTACAGACTCCGGCTTAATCGTTACACTTTTCTTTGTCATATTCACTATGACTCGAATAAAGG